>CM076582.1:1351611295-1351788503 GCA_034641835.2 Pinus albicaulis | reverse complement strand
AGCATGAATGTTACTTGAGGGGAAATATCTAAGTGCAAAATTTTCAAAAGTGAGAAGTTGCAAGCAAATAGAACAGCTTTGGCTGATAGATAGATATAACGCTGGTTTTTAGTCCATTGGGCTATGGAGTCATATCTGGGCTTTAATTGAGCAGCAACATCAAGGGTGATCTAAGGGGCAAGTCATCTATATCACAAGATTATTGAGATTAAAATGATGGAATGGAAACAATAAAGTGTTGGAAGGGTGGAAACTGATAATAATTTCTCAAGGGATTTATAGTCATTCCAAACAAGAAAAAGCCTCTTAAGTAACTGTTTAAAACCAACCAAGAACAGGGCTAACCATAAACTTCTTGGGCAAGTTTGTATTAAAGCAGCTTAATTGACAAACAATCCAGTAATCCACATAATTACTTTCAGAAAGTATGAAAACACATAAGAGAAACACAATGTAACCTTAAGATCAGATAAGGTACTTTTAAACCTAGTCTGCTTTCAGTCAACACCAAGGGAAACTTTCAGAATTTGCCTTTGGAGAAAAGAATCTAGGAATCAGGGCAAACCATATCTTCTCTAGTCTAACTTTAATAGCAAATAATGGAAATCACATTCAAGAACAATGTTTAAGCAAACAGAAGGACGAGGGAACACCAACATTCCTAGCTGTTTAAACTGTATTGAATCATTCTTAAATAAACAAATTTGAGGAAAACATTAAGATAAAGATTTCTCAGCCAGAGAAAGTTACTGATATACAGTAGATCCTAACCCTGTTTAAACTGTTCTTTACAGCAGAATATGAACAATATGGCATACATAGAAGGAAAAACAATTAACAAAGAAAGAAGCACTTCACCAGTAATATAGACCAGGATCCCAAGAAAAAGCTTGTTATTGATGTCAAACCAGTTACAGTCTTCAAGTCCAATGTTTTAGTTCAGCAATCATCTTCACTATTCAGCCTAACTACTCTATCACAAACAGAGCTTCAAGGGCCAGTGAACACTATGTACAAATAGAAGTCTCGAGCTCAAATGTATTTCAAAGTTCTACAACCAACAATTTTTCATCTTCTACAACAGTATTTATAGAAGGATGAGGAGGTGAGAACCAAAAATATCTCAATGGTCATTAATATAGATTAAATGACTTCTCGGCCCTTTGAGGGGCTCGATAAAGAAGTGAACAGGTGGACTACTGTATTAATGTTTACAATTATGAATTTAAAACTCGATGGGAGTCTTATTTGACTTTGAGGCTCTGTGTGCTATGTGGAGTAACTCTGTAGATATTTCCTGCGTTGATTTCTTTGCAGAAGTAACTCCCTGGCTGTGCTGGAGGCGAATATCAAATTTTCTTCAATAACTTCGGCCTCTGTTTGAATGGTTTGAGGCAACAGGTGGCTTTTATGGTAGCTGAGGAATTAATTCGCCTCAGATGTGGCGGTGGAGGCTTTCTGTCCGATAAAACACTTTTAGATTTTCTTTAAGCTGTGTTTTGAGTCGGGGATTAGGCTTTTGATAACTGTCTTAGCCGTAATCCCCGTAATACTGTCTTCAATCTTGATCTGCTGCGCTTTCTTCAAAAACTGATACTCTTTAACTGTGTTCTGAATAGAACAGTGTCTTGTCGATGTGCAGGTCGCGCGAGGCTTTTTAAGTGTTATCAACGCTCATGAAACATTGACAAATCATTGAATTCAACCTAGTGAATGGTTCCTTTAGTAGCTCGAAGGCACATGAAACGTCTTTCCCAGTCCCCGGCTTTCCTTAATTATTCAGTGGAAAACCATTAAAATACCTGCAAAACACAAAAACAATTAAGAAATCCTATGTTTTGGGCTTAAAATGCTTAGAAGGCGAGGAAGGAGTTCCACCGTTGGATTTGGACACGTGGACGGTCCAGATTTAATCGGGGAATCGCAATCGGCGGGAGGAGAAAAGGGGGGCGATTGAAAAACTCCGATGCGATTGCGCGATCGGGAGGGTCAAAGCGATTGAGCGAAGACCGTCGATCTAAAAATGAGATCAACAGTGGAGGATGGATCGGGGGAGTCGCGATCGGGGGGCAAACAAAATGTATGCGATTAAACCTTGCGATGCGATTGCGCGATCGGGAGGGTCAAAGCGATTGAGCGATGACCGTCGATCTAACAATGAGATCAACGGTGGACAATGAATCGACGGGTTTTGAAACGGTGGTAAGACTTATGAGCGGAGGGAATGAGGACCGTTGGATTTTTGAAGACAGAGAGGAGATCAACGGTGGACAACCAATTAGGGATCGGCAATTGGGGGTGAAACAAAACGCATGCGATTAAGAATTTTTGATGCGATTGAGCGATGGCCGTTTGATCGGCTGTAGATGATCAACGGCGGAGATTGATTTTGGAGTGGAGTGGCGAAAACCCTTATAATATACGAAAAATCAAAGTTTTTAATATAAAACAAAGGTTTATATGGATCGGGGCGGAATATTTAAATGCAAAGGGAATAGGCGCCCGATTGCGGGGCCTTTGGGTGTATGAAACATGATAGGCCCGGAGCTTTATATATATCAAGGGCCAAATTTCAATCAGAACATTCGGGCTCGGTCTTTCAATCAACCCATTGTGAAAACTCCGATTGCGATTGCGCGATCGGTCTTTTTGATCTACCCATTAAAGTATTTCAACATGTGACTTAAGTTTTTAACTTAAAACTTTTGGAGAAGTGGGTTTTAAGCCTTACAAAGTGGGTTTTTATGAATGGAAGAAGGAAAATCACAAAAATAGAGGATTTTTATGGAAGAAAGGGGTGAAAATGAAGGTTAGTTTTGAGTGGGGGAAGAAGGGGGAAAATGATGGTTTTTCAGCAGTTTCTTCTCATGATTTTAGCAAAATTTCTGAGTATAAGATGGAAAAAGAAATGAAGATTTTGGACAGAGGCATGAGGCCTTCTAGGAGCCTTTAAGAGCCAACAATTTTTAGTGATAAAATTTGTTCCTTGGAGGCTCAAAAAGTCTTAGCCATCTTTTGGTATAACAAAATATTATAGGTGGCTAACACATTCAGTTCTTGCAGGAATAATGCATTATGGCCCCTTATAGAATGAATGATGTAGGGCCCTTTCCACAAATTCTCAAATTTTCCATGCTTTCCTTTGTCTTCCCTTCTATAATCCCACTTTGGAACTATATTTCCAACTTGGAAATCATTTTCCTTAGTCCTCTTGTCAAATAAATTCTTGATGTTCTCTTGGACTATTTGTGTTCTCTTATATACTTCCTCTCTGGACTACACTTCTTGAAGGAGTTTCATGACCGGAACTCCTAATGATGTTGGGAAAACTACATCCATGCCATAAACCAGCTGATAGGGAGACATATTTATAGATTTCTTGGTAGTTAATCTATCAGCCCATAAAGCATGAATAAGCTTACTATGCCATGATTTTTGATTCTGCTCCAATATTTTTTTTATCATATTGACAAGGATTTTGTTGGAGGATTCAGCTAATCCATTCCCTTGGGGATAGTAGGTAGTAGAATGACCCAATGTGATATGATATTTATAACAGAAGTCAACCATTTTTTTAGACTTGAAAGCGACAGCATTATCTGTGATAATTTTTCTAGGACAACCAAATCTAGATAGTATGTTAGTTTCAAGTAGCTTAATAATGACAGAGTCAGTAGCATTCATAGGAGGTATGGCTTCTATCCACTTGGTAAAATAATCAGTGGCAGTGAGGATTCACTTATGTTGGGCTGAAGAAGATGGGTAAATTTCTCCAATGAAGTCCAAACCCCATTGTTGAAAGGGAGCCTCAACACTGATAGGCTGCAAAGGTAGTGGTAAGAGTTTTCTCTTGCCATCAAAGATTTGGAACTTGTGGCAGGACATGACTAACTTATGGGTGTCTGGGAAAATGGTGGGCCAATAGTATCTAGACCCGAGGATCTTGTTTGCTGTGGTCTTCCAGTTAAGATGTCCTCCACATTCTCCCTCATGTAGCTCATGCATGATTTTTCTGCATCAACCTCAAGTAAACGTTTAAGTAAACTCCCCACAACATTTTTCCAATAGAAAACTCCATCTAATATATAATAATTTAAAGCCTTATGTTTGACAAATCTAGCTTTTGTTTTTAACAAAGAAGGAGGAGCATTCAGTTAAAGAAACACATATATGATGTCAACATACCAAGGAGAGTTCATGCATGTTTCTTCAATGAATGGTGTTGTGCATTCTTCTATCTATTCTAAAATGTCAACCATGTTCATATCTAAAGCTTGGAAGTTTGACTTAGCCATGAGTTTTTCTAATCCCTGCCCTTTGATGAGTTTGGTGGGCCTGATCTCTAAGTCATATTCTAAAATGGTAGCAATCCACTTCCCTCTTTTTCCATTAAGGTCTTGATTAAGTATATCTTTGACAACCGTGTTTGGGACAAAGGCTATGATATGTGAATGTAAAATATAAACTCTAAAATCCTTCAAAGCTTTGATTAAGGAAAAGGCTTGTTTCTCCATAATGTTATACTTTAGAGGGGCATCCCTTAAGGCTTTGCTGAAGAAAGCTATGGGCTGCTCTTGCCCCATGATGTTCTTTTGCAACAATACTGCTACCACAGTATGTTCAGAGGCAAAGGAGAAAATGTAAAAGTCCTTGGTGAAGTCAGGGCTAATTAAGACTGGTGTTTGTGTGAGTGCTTGTTTTACCAGCTTAAAAGATTGTTTTGCTTCCATATTCCACTTCACTCCTACTTCATTTTTCAACATATTCGTGATATTTCTTAGGAGCTCAGCAAGGTTAGAGATGACTCTTCTTAGGAAGTTAATCTTTCCAATGAAATATTACAGCTCTTTGATGTTCCTAAGATGGATGATTTTTAAGATTCCTTCTATTCTTTTGGGGTCTATCTTGATTCCTTCCTGAGAGATGATGTGACCTAAAATTTTTCCTTCCTGAAGGGCAAACAAATTTTTCTTAGGATTTAGGGACAGGCCATACTTTCTACATTTTTCAAAGACTTTTCTCAAGTGGACTAAGTGCTCCTCATCAGTCTTAGAGTAGACAGTGATGTCATCAAGGTATATGACTATGAAGTAACCTATGTCTTCTGAAAAATCTATATCCATTTCCCTTTGGAAAGTAGCCCCTGCATTCATTAAACTGAATAGCATTTTAACATACATGAACGTACCCCAAGGTGTAGTGAAAGCAGTTTTAAGTTGGTCACTTGGAAAGACTAGAACTTGGTTATAACCTGAGAAGCCATCTAGCAATGAGAATCTTTGTGAACCAACTAATTTTTGGAGTATGTGATCCATTTTAGGCAAGGGGTAATTGTCTTTCAAGGAGGCTTTCTTCAAATTTCCGAAGTCAATACAAATCCTAATTTCCCCGGTCTTCTTCCTAACTGACACAAGGTTGGACACCCATTCTGAGTAGCGGACATGGACTATGATCCTGACATCGTACATCTTTTTTATTTCTTTCTCAACTGAGGGTAACAAGAGGGGGTTTATTCTTCTCAACTTTTGTTTAAATGGTTTCTGATTTTCTTTGAGAGGAATTTTATGTTGGATGATTTTGGTGTCATAGGATTTCAAGTCTTCATACCCCCAAGCAAACACATCTTTAAATTCTCTAAAAAGCTCAATGCATTTCTGTTTTGTGTGAGATGGGAGAGTTTTGGACAGCTTGATTATCTTGGGCTCTTTCATCCCTCCAATGTTACACTCTTCTACGTTTGTTTCAGTGGGTTCCATCTTGGGTCTTTTAGCTACATCATTAAAATCAAACAACTCTTCTAGTGGTGTAAGGCCTCTTGGCAAGGTGTCATCTTTGTGCTGCATAATTTCAAGTTCTCTTTGATCTAATTTATCAAATAATTTTGCAACACAAGGGTTTTGAAGGTGGTTTATATCATCATCAAAAGCCAACTCTGTTTTGGGAGTTTCTTTTTCAGTAGACTTATTTCTTTCAAATCTCAAACTCTGTTTCGTGCTTGCAAAGTCATTTCTGGATTGTAGAAAATCATCTATTTGGTCATCATTGTCAAACACTATCCAATGGTTCAAGTTGTCAGGTACAGTAGGCCCGTTCTTTATTTTGATGAGGCATTGATTATTTTCATAAGGTAAAGAGAAATTGTTGGCGGTAAAGGCAAGCTCATTGGCAAGGCAATTTTGGGCCCTAGGGATGAAAGTAAGCTCATATTTCTCAAAGGTTTTGAGAAGGTCTAGGGAAACATTTCTATATTCCCTTAACCTAGGGTTCTTGGCTGAATATTCTCCCTTAATTTGATTGATGATTAGTTTAGAATCTCTTTGGATCAAGATTTTCTTGGCTTTGATATTTTTAAGTAAGTATAGACCAATAAGGAGAGCCTCATACTCTGCAATATAGTTGGTGCATTGAAAATCTAACCTATAGGAATGGCCTTCATTTGTGTTGTGGATCCAAACACCAGGCCCTGATCTGGCCTTACCATAAGAACCATCAAAGCTCATATGCCAAAGGGTGTCAATTTCAGTTTTTTCAATGTTCTGTACTTCGAGGCTGCTAGAGTTTTGGGGGTCATTTTCTTGGTTAAAGAGCTGGTTCGATTTTTCTGGGGGAGTTAGTTCTCTCTCATTGTCATTCACTTGTTCACTTATGTCATTTTCATTGTACAGGATGAAGGATTCGAGATCTGAGTGAATGGAATAAACTAGTGTGTTATTTGGCCTATCTATGTTACTCACCATGTATTTCATGTGGGATTCCCGATACAATCTTCTTGTTTGATTGAAGACTGGGATGGTGGAATAGGTCATGTCCATTTGAAGGCTGCGCTGGAGTTTGGCCCCCCATTATCTAGATAAAAGCATGCCATATTTTGGGGGGATGTCAGCCACAACTATATCCATGACTAGACTCTTAGCGGGGATTTGTGCTAGATTGACACACAGATCCTTGATTAGGCCCAGACACTTAGCCCTACTGGAATCAAAAGAATACAAGTCTTTGTAGGGCTTTGTGATTTCTAGGCCCAATCTTTCCATCACAACCTTTGGCATGAGATTGTGTGAGGCACCGGATTCTAGCATATCATTATGCATAATTTTGTCATGTATGTTCAGACTTACATAGAAAGGAGGGTGCTCCTTCTTGATATCTTCCCTCTACTTCAGGACCAAACAACAGTTCTGGTTTATCATCAGTTAAGTTTAAGGTATCAGTATCCTTGCCTATGTTTAATATTTTGAAAATCTGTGATCTATATACCTCTTGGGTTACCAATTTAGTGAGGGGTATAATGATCTTGATTTTGGCAATCTCCCCTTCAAAACTGAAAGGTACAGGTGTCTTTATTGCATTTACATCAGTTTTATCAGCCATGAAATTTTCTACATTTTTAATTTGCTGATTCTGATTTGATGGTTTGGACAGTAAGGTTTTTTTAGGGCCACTATTTGAAGTACTAGGGCAGCTTGAATAATTACTAGGTTGGCTAGTCTTTTGCTTGCTTAGTTCAGTTTTATTAGCCATAGTATTTGTGTTTTCTGCTCTCTTTTTAGGGATAGGTTTAGAGGTTTTTCTAACAGCAGTGTTTGGATGATCTATTTTAGGAACATCTTGACTCTTCTTGCTCCTAAGGTTATACTGCCTATGGACTTCCATTATGGCATTCTCAAATCCTAATCATAGTCTTCAGAATCTTCATATGATTTCTCATTTGGTTTTGAAGAAAAAATCCTTTGTTCTTCTTCAATAAGGAATGTGTTATCCTCATCATCCAAACCTATGAAATTTACATGGTCTTCTTCCAACTGCTCAGGCTCTCTTTCTTCTTCATCTACATAGTTGTGTTGGAAAGGGGGTCTGATTTGTTGGTCACTCTCTCTTTGTCTGATTTGAGGAGGGTCTCTTCTAAAATTCTGGTTTCTATTTCTGTTTTGAAGATTGGCTTGATTTTCCCTAGGAGGTGTTCTCTGATTCAAATTAAATTTTTCCATCATCTTCTCCATTGTCCTAACTATGGACTCAAGTTTGGTTTTGGAAGAGGAGGGTGCAGGTGTTGTGTCATCTCTATAAGTCACCCTTTTTCTGATCTCACCCTAGCCCTTTTCTCAATCAAATTGGCCTCTACACTCATAGCCCCCTTTTGCATGTCTTCTAGAGTTTGGTAATCTCTCTCCTTCAGTTGATAGGCCATATCAGCATCAAAGCCTTCAGGATATTTTACTAAGGCCAAGCCTTGGGGAGGTTTCATGTGAGATGGGAGAGCGTTGTAAACATTGTTAAACCTAGTGGAGTAGTCATGAACACTTTCTCCCAGATTTATCTTAAGATTGTTATACTCAGACAGAATTTGGAGGGGGTTCTTCTTGATTTCCCATTTGTTCACAAAGGTTTGGTATAGAGTAGGGAGATCATGAATGCTGTTGGGAGGTAAGTCTTTAAACCATTTCTTGGGTTCTCCCCCTAGGATTTGAGCAAAAATCCTCATTTTTATGGTTTCTTCTTCTATCTCCATATAGTCAAAAGCATCATTAATTCTATCTACATGTTTTTGAGCAGAAATGGATTCAGTCCCTACGAAGTGAGGGATTTTGGACTGATAGTCATTTGGCAAAGGTAATAGTGGTTTTTGTAGAGCCAGTGGAGCATACTTGGCTGCCATGATGGGAGGGAAAGGTAATAAAGGCTGATTTACAAGGGTAGGATTTGTGAGAGGTGGAGGAGGATGGAGTGAGGTGGTTTTCATACTGGTGATATGGATGGGTGTAGCTGAGGTACTTGTACCAGAAGACTGATTCTGAGTATATTTGAGATAAAAAGGGCTGAAGTGATGCAGAAGCTGAAAATCAGGTGGAGTGGAAGGAGAAGCTTCTCTATTGGGGCTTTGCTGCAAATCTATGGGCTCAAAGTCAGCTTGGTCAACCCTACTTTGTGACTTGGTCCTGAATGGGTTCTTGGTATGGTGCAAATAAAACTGAGGATCTTATGAAACTGTAAGGTGCTCCGGTGCAGAACTTGCTCTAAGGCTGGTCCTAACAGTGGGTGAGTTTCCAGCTTTAGGATTTTTCCACAAAATCTTTTTTGGGTTATCAACTATGGTAGGAGGATTTGGGTCTGGGAGTGATCTGGTATAGATCCTTCGTGAAGCCAGATATCTTTATTCACACAAGGTATAACTAGGCCTTAAAAACTGTTTTGGACTGATTTGACACAATCCTAAAACAACCTATGGGACTAGTGGGATGAGGAAGGCCTACTGGAGGCTAGTGGAGTCGCCGGGTGGATTTTCTTTTGAAATTTTGAAGATATGTATACAATGGTCCACCACCAAATTCTTGATAAAAAATCAATCTAGGGAGTACTTTTGGGTTTTTAGTTTCTTTATGCAGCCTTAACGTTAATAAGTATCCCCTAACTAAGTCATTATCTTGCTAGGATGATGAAGTATTTATTTTCTACTCGAGCTATAGGTTGGTTTTTAAGTAAAACTAGGGATGTATATGAGTTTTATAAGAGTTTGTTAGGCTAGTATGAACTCAGGTCCCACCGTGATCACCACTATGTTAGCTCCCCATAATTTGCTAGATTGATTGAGATACAAATTAACAAGGGTAACATCAAACCAAGCTTTGGAATCTAAGGACCTAGCCTTCCTGGATTCGGAGAGGGATCTCTCAATTGTTTGCAAAGATATGACTTGTTTGCTTGTAAGAGGTTTTTCAGGCTAGATGTTAAGTGCAAGGTATTTTGATTGTTTTTGGTTGGGTATGATACTTTGATAGATTTTAGATAGGAAACATGGAATACTATTAAGTCATTGGGAAATGGTGTCAAACAAGGTCATGAATGAGTTCATCAATGGTGTCAAGAGCATTTGCAGGGCAATTTAACTTGGTTGGTTGATCTTTAAGGTTATGAAGGACTGTGAGATGGACATTAAAGATTGAGAACAACAAACTAATAAAGGGTTGAAACATAATCCTTTATATACTTGTAAACTGAGGGAGTTAGAAATTTGATAAGAACAACAAGAGAATCAAAGGCATAAGCAGAACCTAATCCATTTGATTTCAGATTGAAAACAGATAATTAACCAAGACAAACATTCAGATAAAAACTTAGAAAGGTAAGAACTTATCTAACTTTCAGAGCTTTTATCATCTAGAGCAGAAAAACATTTAAGATACACGAGTAACTATAACCATAGAAGGAGAGAAAACTCTAACATCCAAAGTTACAGCTATAAGGTTTCCTTAAAACAAATTTAGCTAAGTAAAGGCAAAGAGCATGATTTTAAACAGACTTCTTTGACAAACCTAGACAAAGATGCTTTAAAGAGATGACTCCAAGAACATAATATTTCAGTGGCAACAATATGCAGGGCTAACCATAAATCATAATTGATGCTAACTGATCTAAATTATTCAAGAAATGGACAAGCTAAGAACTTGTTAGAGAGAAAATAAATGATTTCTCTAATGTATCTTAGTAGAAGAAAACATTAAGGCAGTGAAGGACAAACAAATTTAAGGTGCCATTAGAAAACATTTCTTAATCTAAATTCTTTGTCCTACTACAACATAGAAAGATGGAAAAAATAATGGAAAACTAGAAAACATAAACGAAAGAAAACTTCACCATCAACCAAGCCTATGGATCCTGCAAACAATCCTTCTCCATCAACAAGAAAATCAGATCATGCATGAGTTCCAAGACATCAATTTCTCTTCAAGGGCTTCAAAGGACTATGTATTATTCCAGCATCAGTCATCAAAATCCAACATTCACAATGAGTTCCAATGCAGTATTTATACTGCAAATGAGGAGGTGGAACTCTTCTAGGGTTCAAAATGTTATTAATGACAGAGTAAATACGTTCCTAGCCTTGAAAACCATGCAAGGCCTAAGGTAGGAACATGTGTGCAACTACTTCTCTACTAATAACTCTGTCTTAACTGTAGGAGAAAAAGTTGACTTTGAGGCTTTATCCTCATCTTTATAATAACTGTCTTGATAGTTTAAAATATATTTTTTGGTGTAATAACTGCTAATTTGCTTTACAGATAAAGGGTGGGCCAAAGGTGTCAGTTTGATTTATCAAATGAAATAACTACTCCCTTTGTTGATGTTTTTGAGGCTTTTTAGCCTATTTTTCCTTCATTTCATCACTAAACAGTACTTTTGGCCTAACTCTGCTTTAGGCCTTCTTTAATCATCTTTCAGGCCTTTTTACTGTGTTGACTGATTTAGCTTTGAATCCTTTTTTTTCACTGCGCTTTATCCATAATCTGAACGGTTTAATTTCTTGATCTTCTTGCTTTTGACTTTAAACTTTCACCTTTGTTTAACTTGCCTCACTGTCTTTTCTCTGTTTTCTGTTAAAATATTCATTTATTTCTTAACCCTTTGGCCTTTATCTTTCGGCCTTTTATCTTTAATCCTCGATTTAAAAGGGCTAATCTCTGTTTCGACAAACTTAATCTCTGATTAAACCCTTCAGTCTCTTGTCTTCATTTCTTTATCATTTCCTCTGACTGTTCTTCGTTTACTGTGTGCAGGGGTTCTTTGATTCCATTGATGGTTATAACTCATCAATCCAACCTTTAGATAAAAACCCTTTATTCTTTTCCTTCGTATTTCTGGCCCTTTGGATCTTCATTCAAAAGCTCTTTGTCACTCAATTTGACTGTGGAATGGCCTGCGAACTTTGAGCTGCCATTAAAACCTGCAAACGAAGACAAATATTAAATAAACCCTACGTTTTTTGGATAAAACTGCTTTGGAGGCGTTGGGAGGTGACAAAGAAATGTACAGAGGAGAGGGAGAGTGCAGGGGGGGGGTTCCATAGGTGGAACCAGGATAAAATGGCGGAAAATTCAAATATGGGCGCGAAAAGAGGAAGGGTGGTTTTGCAGGAAACCGACGGTTTTTGCATTGAGGATAAGAGGTTAGTGGTTTTAGTCCCTATGGACGCGATACAACTTATTGGTTGACTCGTGCCCCCCATGAAACCACCTATTTCGCACGGAAGATGCATGTTGAGGAGTTTTATTAGATCGGGCGCGAAGATGATTTTGAGCCGTCCGATCTGGGAAATCCATATCGACGGCTATTAATCAGCACGAACATTGAAGAGTTGTGTGATGGATGGATGGTGGGGCACGATGGTAATGTCAGCAATTTTGTCATGTAGCGGAGAAATTGGTTGGTGGGGTGAAATGGTGAGGTTAAGCGGGAGCCATTGGATCAGAAAGATCAACAATTGTGATCTATTCCGGGGGAAGATGGTAGATGGAGGGGGAGAACAAGGAGAATGGATGATGGTCGTTGGATCTCGAAGATCCATGGTGGAGATTACCCCATGGAGTATTCATATGGGGGGGAATGTTTGATGGGTCGGGAGTATAACGACCGTCAGATAAAAGCTTGAGGCTCTAGATCTATGGTGAGGATGACTCTTAAAAACCACGGAGCGGGGGAGGAAAGGAAAGAGAAGAGGGGGGCTGGATGAGAGCCGTCAGATCAGGATGATCTACGGCCAGGATTTCTCCAAGGAATGAGTGGGCAAGAAATAATGTTAGAGAGGGCGGATGATGCGATGGACGTCGGATCTGGAGGATCGACGGTCAGGATTTTATCGGAGAAAGGTGGGTAGAAGGGGACGTCGCGGAGTGAAATAAAAAATGCGAGAGTGTGCTGGCCGTTGGATCTAAAAGATCAACGGTCCAGATTATATCGTAGATGCGCAAAAGGAATGAATGGGGCGGAGGGAGGCAGCAAAGCGAAGGGGCGATGGCAGTTGGATCTGATGGATCAATGGTCAGGATTTCATCGCGAGGGTGATCATCGGTAGAGAGGGGAAGGGCGAAGCCCAATGCGATGCGCGATGACAAAGTGCGATGTGGCGCAGATCGTCCGATTTAAGGGAGATCAAAGGTCGGGATTTTATCGGCGGGGAATTCCATCAGCGAAGAGGGGAAGGGAGAAGCTCGATGCGATGCGCGATGGCGGAGTGCGATGCGGCGCGGACCGTCCGATCTGAGGGAGATCGATGGTCAGGATTTTATCGGCGGGGAATTCCATTGGTGAAAAAAGGAGTAGGAACGAGTTAAGGGCGATGCGCCAATGCGATGGAACGTTGCGCAGACCTTCCGATCTGGGGAGAATGAACAGTCTAGATTGAATCCGGATTTCACATCGACGACAAACATTTTTAAAGGGAAAAAAGGTCGCGGGGACTAGCAAAAAGCCGAAATGTCGATGGGCCAATGAGCCGATGGGCCGATGGGCTGATGCACTTGGTCACAGAGCGCAGTCTTATGACGAAAAAAAGGGGCTAAGGCTAAGCCGAAAGGCGCTTAAAGCCTTATGCTAAAATGAGTGTTTTAAAGGCCAAAATGAAGGTTTTTTGAGCTTTTTCAAGGATTCCGATAAGTGTAAAAAGGAGGTTTAAGCCATTATAAAGGGATTTTAATGGTTTAAAGGGGTAAATGAAAGGGTTTAAAGGGATTTTTCAGAGAAAAATGATTGATTTGGATAGGTGAGAATGAGTGGGAAAAATGAATGAAACAGGCTTAGGAAACAGTCTCTTTTGGTATCAGTAGGGCAACTTAGAGGCTTTGATTGAATATTTTTAGTGGATTGGTAGACTTAGGATAAAGAACACTGTGAGCTTTCAATAACTCACAAATTTTTTCATAAAAAATTCGTTTCTTGAAAGCTTAAGAAAATTTTTAGCCATCACGAGATATAACAAAATTTATAGATGGCTAACATGTCCAGAGATACCACAATATAGGGACGCCTTACATGTGGTCGAGCGATCCTATCAGGAGGATCCCTCCATCCAGTCTATCAACGACGAGCCTCGCACCATTCTATACTTACAAGAGGAACATATGATTGTAGAATGGCCCCCAGTAATGCCCATTATACATTGTACGCCATGCGATGAACGTGGCCACTACCTCGAAGAGAGCGCAACCTTGGAACTCATTCACATATGGTATCCAATTGAAAGGGTTTACTACGTAGGGCTACAGGCGGCACAATTCACATGCCCGTTATGCGCTGACAATCACCTTTTGGAGGATTTTCACTACATACCTCACTTCCGGCTAGCCCTTGCTAGCCTTCGCTCAGCCATAGTCTGCCTTTCCCAAGAAGACAATATGGACGCCGAGTCCACCGACAACTCCATGACCCAAACAGATGAGATGAGCGGATCTATCATGTTCTTGAAAACCGAAGAATGACCTAGAAAGGAACCCCTCGTTACCACCAACGACACTTCGCAGCAACGAACACCGTGTATGTTATGCAAAAAGACGGACCATGTAGTCATCCATTGCCCTGATTTAGCAACCTTCTAGCTCTGGTTCCCCATCATACCTTGAACTGAAGTCGACGAAACTTTCATATCAAGGATATTCTTCCTGATATGTCAGGGTAATCATTATGACTGACATTGTACTTATGCCTCACAGATTCGTCCCACTATCGACATGATTAATTCCATAGAGAAGATACAAGACGATGTCTAGGAATGGCATAAAAATTACATCGCTGGATCAATGTCCCCACCTTTGCAATGGTGTGTCAAGCCTGACAAGACAACACACCACCAAAAGGTAACCTCGGCCAAGCCTAGGATAAAATGCGGCCTATGTGATCTAAACGATCAGCGGGTCAACCAATGTAGAGAACTCAAGCCCCTAGCAAACAATCTCCACATAGTCTCTTCTCTCCCCCAGAAGCTTCTCTCCAATCAAGAGAAGATCACGTGCACTTATTGCCGAATTTTCTCACACTTTCACCATACGTTTAAGTGTATACATCTCCCCAAGCTGAGTGTGGCACGAGCTGCATTGAGTCTACACTCCACTAAAGAGGAAGACGAGTGTAAACCAATGATACGAAAATGGAGATAGAAGACAACCTCATCTACGTCTGACCCTTTCCAAGCATCCACATCAGGAACAATGAGTAGCATAGAATCACAAATGATCTACTCCGTTGGATCAGTAACACCATGCACCATTTGCATTGGCCTGAATCACGCACCAGAGACATGACTGTTAATGGAGAAATTTAGGCACCTCTGTGGCAGGAACAATTTCCACCTACCATAAATTGACTATCCTAAGGGGGAACCTAACTTTGAGCACATACAGAATCCCATTACGGAGATTTTTCCCCCACCAAACGCCGATGATACAATCCACCATATACGATTTATATCCGCTCATATTGGTGAAATGATTACTGCCTCAACCCCGCCCCAGGATTTCCATAATAATCCTGTCACGAAAAACCAAGGCACCTTTCGCTTTTGCATCAATTTCCACAAGATCCCAAACCTGCATGCCGCCATCGAACTCCTTGATGACACCCAGCCTCTAGAACAACGCCTAGTACAACTAGAGATAGTTGACGAAAGTCGGCGACAATCGCTGCAACACAATGAGGGCCATAAGAAAAGGTTAAAAGAATCATTCGACTGCCACATCAACCCTCGATCATTTACTGAGGGAGAATTAGTCTTGCGCTACGATGTCGCCAAAGAGGCCTTAGGGCCAGGAAAGTTCAAAACCCTGTGGAAAGGACCCTACATCATCAAACGTTGCCTTCTATAGGGGGCATACATCTTGATGGAACCGGATGGGACCAGCCTCACTAACCCCGTCAACGACCTTTACCTCAAGAAATTATACTTGTAAGGGCCCCAAAAGGCCCTTCTCCTAGAGTGAAAGTACATAAAAACCAAATCACCAAAATATTTTTCACCCAAAGACTTATGTGAAAAACACGCTCAAAATGCCAACATGGATCACCAAAATGAACCATATTTCGGATTTGCTGATGGAGCATCGCGATGGTCTCAAAACTTAGCTGCATCCACTTGGGTCATCTACCACCTGATCGATCACCGCTATGTTCAAACGACGTGTGCATCAAATCAACAACAAACAATCAAGTAGAATATAACACCGTCATTGAACTTATGTTTGACACCCTCCATTGGGGCATTCACCGTATGCATATCTACCTCGATTCCTAGTTAGTAGTATCACAGCTAAACCGAACATTTGAGACCAGAGACACACACCTATTTAGAAAATATTTTCTTGCCAAAATATTAAGCAGACAGTTTGATTACATTACATTTTCACATGTATCAAGGAATCAAAACCAAATAGCTGATCGCATAGCTAACAATATCCTAGATTGGAATGTATCTCGAATAAACCATCATCCATAAAAAAAAAAAAAAAACATAGATATCCATCAGCATAACCAAAATATATAAACCGGAATAAATAAGCACACCATGTAGAGCCGCAAAAATATCTCTCATATATATATCAAAAAATATGTGTATCTGAGTACAAAAATAGTATCGCTGGCCCACTGGCCAACCCAAAGATACAAAAGTCGTCAAAAAAAAGGGAAGCATCCTCATAACAGGTGCTTTCCCTATGTACAAAACTACTCTAGGGGGGTGCCCCCTCAAGAGAAGCACCTGGACCCACCACCACTCTTGGTGCCACCACTAGAGCTGTTGTCGCCACTGCGATCGCTACTCGACGTAGAGTGGGACGATAATCCCTCTCGCGGGCCATCACTGTCTCTAACCATACCTCTTCGAAGTCGTCCATAAAAACTTGAGCAGGCATACCCTGGGTCAAGCGGTCCACTCGACCCCAAAAGTCCTCAAGAGCGGTCACCTGAGCCGTAAGTACTGCAATGCGCGCCTGAGCCGCATCTGCGCAAGCTCGCTCGGCTGCAACATCTGCTTCAGCTGAGATACTGCCCTCACCAGAAGGGCCAGTACCATCTCCATTAGGTCCACCGGCACCACCACCCGGTCCACCTGCATCACCTCCTCCTTGACCACCTCGAGGTCGTAGCAGAGGGTCGTGACCCACCAGTCGGACCACTAGGCGACCTACCTCGCCAACATCTGCACGAGTAACCAAAATAATGTCAGTGTCAAGAAAAAAACACATAAGAACATAAATAATCGAACAAATGCAGAAAAAATATAACACATACCTGCAGGCCCCCAAACATAACCAAAAGGGAGACCCATGTCTGGGTCACCCTAGAAATCCATCCCCGCATACGGGTATGGCAAAAACATATGTGGGTTGGCCTCAAACCAGGCCTCTGTCACGGCATTCCAATAATGCCCCACCCTGCCACCACCGCCCCGCGGCATCACCGGAGCCCACCTCCTCATTCGTGGCTCCCGTGGCCTCCCAATGGGCACCGCCACCACCAGCCTCAGCAGCACCACCCTCTCATACATAATGTTGCACAAGATGCTAGAATATGAAAATGACTTAGATCCACGTTGGACCTTATTCAATTGCGACACCAACCCATCAAAACAAAAGCGGTGAAATCGAAAAAGTTCTTGCCCCGCAGTCAGCGTAAAACTCCAACCTGCGAGCCAGAGGCCTGATGTGGAGCAAACGACCTCGCTAGTTGCACAATAACTGCCAGAGCACGCCGCTTTGCCACATTTGTCACTGATGCAATGTTGATGCACCCCTAAGTAAGAGGCGCACCACCGCAATGCCGACTCTAAAATCTATCTAGGTTCACTCTCTCAGCAGAGAGTGGGTACCTCAGAGCCTCACCCTGAGGCAGTAACCCGGTCACAAAGTAAATATCCGTCTCAAGACGGATCACCAGGTTTGTCCCCCGCAGTATGAACATATTGCGCTTCCAACGCTAGTGCTGTATAATGTAACGCAATAGTCGGTCTTGAGACCAAAGGAACTCGTTCTCAGCAAACTTCAGAAGGCCCCATGCGATCAATCGACGACGCGCCCCAGCATCAGCAGCTAGAGCGGTCCGGATCTCGGGCCAATCTCGCTCTCTCCACACTAACCTGCCAAGCAACACAGACACCCGTTAGTACAGATAAAACATCAAAAACATACAAGAAACCAAAATTTCCTGTCACTATGGCCTTTGCGTTCCTATCCCTTAGACAGGCGTGCCCTCACGCGCCTATCTTCTTCACAGGAGCGCCTTTGCGTGCAAAAAGTAGGGAACATCGCACCCTTGCATGCTTGTCCCTCAGAATTGCACGCAAGCAAGGCGCGCTTTTGCCTAGATCACCCACGCAATCTAGGGAAAACGTTGCATAGAGGCCGTACAAACCTAATTTGTACGTCCTACGGCACCATCAAACTGAAGAAATTACAATGTAGGACGTCATGAAAGTTACCTCGGCATAGTATTGCTAATCCCTGGTACACGGGCTGACCGCAACAGCAAGAAAGGCTCTTCAAGCACCTCTAATCTCCCAAAACTCAGCAAGTACAAATGAATAGGATTAGGGCCATAATCCCATATATATTTCCCTTTTCCACAACTTCGAAGGACCATAACAGGAGATCAGAAGGTCCATTACGCAAACCGTAAGTTGCACCATCATCAGTATGACATGACGAACGAAAGCGATGCCACACATTCGCTTTCCAAGAAAAATAAATTTTCAGTGCTGGCATGTATGCCCTTTCCCATCTTCTTTTTTAAAGCTCCTATCTTTCAAATAATATTTTATGAAAATAAGATGCTTTCACTTGAGGTAGTTGTTTTTGCAAGAAGAACTGGCGACCCGCTTACAACACCATCCACTGGAAATCTCGTAGCAGGTGTCATTCTACCCCCAGCATGATAGAGTCCCAGAAAACTATGCATATCCTAACATCATTTCTCCATCAGAAATAAACCATAGGGTCCTCATACCCGACCGCGTTTATCATCACCTCACCCTGCACATGATAAATGTCCACGTTGGTCGGTAGAGCCTCCCCTCCATGGCGCTCGTCACCCAAAGTAGACCATATATCACATCAAAAGTGACGCCATGGCCATACCATTTCAGTGCGGGAAGCACCGCATGCCCATCCATTCATCATGCATAAGGTGAAGTTTACCATTCAAACTAAAAAACCCCCTTCCTGGATGATCAGGTTGTACAAGCAAATTGAAAGCGCACCTCCGCACATCACATTTGGCCCACCATACCTCCATCAACATAATACCATCTGCGACACTTCTTCATCCGCTTCATCAACCCCGCACATGAGACCAACCAATGGGACCCCCACCCCTAGCAAACACCGTCCTCACACCTTCAGTGAGTGAACCCTTTCATGTTTTGGGGTATCCGTCTCTGTGTTTTGTACAAACCAAACCTCATTATTTTATTCTTTTGATAAGTGTACAAAGACCGCCAACGATGCCCTTCGCCTCTTCACCCTCATATGTCATCTTTTCCCCCATGGCAGCAATCCCTCATTCCCCTTGGTCGGATTATTTCACCCCCACGCACGCACCATCACGACATTCATAGCCGGTTCACACCCGCCCTGGAATTCCTACCGACTCTAGGGATTTTCCCTTTAGAAATACCTATGACTGTCGCCAAGCTACTGAAGTATACTCCGACCTCGGGCCACTGAATCCCCATCATCCTTTTTCAGTCACCTCTCACCAACATGCCTATGTTAAACCCATCACATCTAAGTCCCCGACCCCTCAGGTCGGTGACCCATGGTTCAATTAAGACTTCCTTTTTGTCAACCTCAACTGTTGAAGATTGCAACAAGAAACAGTGAAGGAGGCATCCTGAAACATCATTCCTGATCCTAGTTGGAAAGTGATCACCTAAACTAGGTGGGGGCCACGCAGGTGATTTTTGTCGCAAAGTCTATTTTTAGACATATGGATCATGTTCTATAAGTTGCGGGATGCTATTTATGGATGGTTGGTCAAGTTGGAAAAATAGATGGATTTCTATTTTTAGACATATTGGGCGGAATCTATTTTTAGATTGCGAGTCTAAAAATAGATATGTCGAATATTATTAGCTCTTAATAATATTTGGACTATAAACATTATCTTATTCTCTTGGAGCACTTCAGTTAAGTGCACAGATGTGGCACAGGAGCTAACAGAAGGAATTACGCTATTTCTGAGGGTTAAGTGGAGCTATTGCATGGATACTTCAGTTAGAACTCATGTGACAGAGTTTGGTGGAGTTGATTGAGGAAGTTAATGGAGTTGTGTTCGGTTTAACTAATCTAAACATAGTTGAGCTATTTGTATCTAGTTTAACTGATTGATACAATTAGTGAGAGTGGTGTGAATTAATTATTAATTAATTCACTAATTATAAACTCATTAATCAACTAAAGAATACATCAGTTAACTTCAGTGCATGGACAGTTTCAGTGGAGACTAGTGCATAGATAGGTGAAAGGGCAAGTGTGACTATCAGTTGTGACTATAAGTGATGCATGGTTTGCATCCAACACTTAGTAGAGATGCCTATAAAGATTGCGTGAGCAAAGGTAGGAAGTAATTCAATCTCATCGAGAGGCATTCTTAGGCGGGGATTGCACAGTGAGGCGAACTATCAAGTCGTGAGAGAGATTGGAGCATGTGTTTTGCTAGATGTAGCTTGATTAGTGTGTAGCAAGTGGAGATTGTACTGAGAGCTTGTGAGGAGCTTTGTATGATGATTGTTACATGATCTCTATGACATATATAATATATAGATAGTTGGGGGTTTTCAGCTTTAAGCTTTCCCATTACATACTGTGTTCATATGTGTGAATTTTTATGGCTTTAATGTGTGCATGAAATTGATTTTATTTCCGCATGTAATGATCAATGGTAGAAGAGATTCTATATTGTGCATGAAGTCAAATAATGTGTGATCAGGAGAATATTGGTGAATAATATATCAGTTATTCAAATTTCTACATGGTATCAGAGCGATATTGATCATTGGAGCAATTGCAAACATTGAAGCGGTTGAGTTTTAGGATAAACTCAGGAAAATAAAAATGGAGAAGAATGAAACTATTCTGGTATACTTGACAAAGTTTGTCCACTGCAGGGATGAGATTTAGAGTGTAGGAGTTAGTGTGGATGAGGAAGGACAAGTCAAGAAGGTTGGGATTCGAGCAAAGAATCTCTACAGACTTGAAGTAGATGGGATGTCTACGGAGCTTCCTACTGTTGGGAAGTGCAAGAAAGACATGCAATTGATGCTTGAGAGGGAGCAAGTTTTGCATGCAAGTAATAGTGAACCTCGGGATGTGGAGCAGCCACAAGATGAGGATCATGGAGTGGAAGAAACCACTCATGCAGAGAAATTTCGTGCCAGATGGGCAGAGGGAGTGCATGCGGCTATACCACCAGGTGAGAGGTGGGGCGACATGCATGAGTAATCCCAAGAGGAGATTTCTGGGCAGGATTCATGAGATGGTGTGGATCTCATGAATTGAACCTGGCTACGAGGTGCCCATAGCGCAGCAGTAGCATGATCAGTTGGATTGATGCAGGCAGATCAAAGTGACAATGTCGGATACTGGAGCGCAAAATCAGAGTTGACAGCAAGTGCAGAGTGCATGGGTGCAAGAGTTCAACAGTGCAGTGGTTCCTGATGACATGTGCAATTGGGCCCAGCAGAAGTCGAAGACTTTGATGATAGATGCATCAGACTGATTGAGTTGTTTGGAGCCTATTCAGTTTCAGAGGAGTTGCAGAGCAGATGCATGGAGTTGCATGGCACTTGTGAAGGTTGCAGGGCGAATGCATGGAGTTGCATGTCGCATGCAAAGGCAGTCCTTTCTTGTTGAGAGGGAGTGTTGAAGATTGCAACAAGAAACAGTGAAGGAGGCATCCTGAAACATCTTTCCTGATCCTAGTTGGAAAGTGATCACCTAAACTAGGTGGGGGCCACACAGGTGATTTTTGTTGCAAAGTCTATTTTTAGACTATGTCTATTTTTAGACATATGGATCATGTTCTATAAGTTGCGGGATGCTATTTATGGATGGTTGGTCAAGTTGGAAAAATAGATGGATTTCTATTTTTATACATATTGGGCGGAATCTATTTTTAGATTGCCAGTCTAAAAATAGATATGTCGAATATTATTAGCTCTTAATAATATTTGGACTCTAAACATTATCTTATTCTCTTGGAGCACTTCAGTTAAGCGCACAGATGTGGCACAGGAGCTGACAGAAGGAATTACGCTATTCCTGAGGGTTATGTGGAACTATTGCATGGATACTTCAGTTAGAACTCATGTGACAGAGTTTGGTGGAGTTGATTGAGGAAGTTAGTGGAGTTGTATTCAGTTTAACTAATCTAAACATAGTTGAGCTATTTGTATCTAGTTTAACTGATTGATACGATTAGTGAGAGTGGTGTGAATTAATTATTAATTAATTCACTAATTATAAACTCATTAATCAACTAAAGAATACATCAGTTAACTTCAGTGCATGGACGAGTTTCGGTGGAGACCGAGTGCGGGGCTAGGTGACTATCGATTTGACGACTATAAGTGATGTATGGTTTGCATCCAACACTCAGTAGAGATGCCTATAAAGACTGCGTGAGCAAGGCTGGGGTAATTCATTCTCATCAAGAGGCATTCTTCAGCAGGGATTGCACAGTAGAGGCAGGCTATCAAGTGGCAGATATTGGAGCATGTGTTTTGCTAGATCTAGCTTGATTAGCGTGTAGCAAGTGGAGATTATACTGAGAGCTTGTGAGGAGCTTTGTATGATGATTGTTACATGATCTCTATGACATATATAATATACAGATAGTTGGGGGTTTTCAACTTTAAGCTTTCCCATTACATACTGTGTTCATATGTGTGAATTTTTTTATGGCTTTAATGAGCGCATGCAATTGATTTTATTTCCGCATGTGATGATCAATGGTAGAAGGGATTTTGTATTGTGCATGAAGATAAAATAGTGTGTGATCAGGAGAATCTCGGTGGATAACATATCAGTTATTCAAATTTCTACATCAACAATTCTTTTCCAAAAAGGAAACGGTACCTTGGATCACCCCTCCCCATGAAAAGGGGTATCCTCGGGTGGCACTGTGGGAGACATCATTGTCCACAGATGTCATCGATCCTCCTGAAATTTGACTACAGCAAAAGCTTTCATGTCACTACGGTATTGTACCTTACAACCAATGCACTTTGATTAGATCCGTCGCAGACCCGTGCCTTCATAAGTGTCTTTGTCAACAATGCTTACATGGGAAGGTCCTAGCCAGTACATATGCAGTCTATGCATATGGGTACCACATTCCCCCTATCGTCAAAGAAAAACGCCCCTGAGGGCGTCAACATTCGTCGTCAACAACCGCCAGCACCACTACCACAGTAGTGACACAGACATCACATGTATCTGTCAATTTTGTTTAACTAGCCATAACATCACGAGCATGGGACGTGCTCGCATCATTGAAATTTTGTATATATGTTGTATATTTTATTTGCTTGTAGAGGTCCCTTAGGCAATGGTCAATCTGGAAATGGTGCAAGGTGTTGTCAATTCCAAGATTCACGTAGGCCTCTCTCTCTCTCTGTGCGCGATACATAAAAGAAACTATAATGTATTTCGGCTATACAATTCTTCCTAGACCTCACACATTAGGGGGCAACTGTTAACACTGGAAAATCGTACAGCAGAAGATGGCATTAATTAATGTCAAGCCTAAGGATTTACAGGGCAGGAACACATTATGTAATCAAGAAGTATTTAAAATCTCTAAGGTTTTGAGAAAATCAAATTTGAACTAGTCTTAAAATGCTGAAATGCGTGCTTAATCCATCGAGAAGAGCGCCTTCTGTGGGCCTTTTTTCCCGATAAGCGCGCATTCCCGGAAATGGAAAAATGTCACTTTCCGGGACCACACCAAGAAAAGGATAGTTACTCCTTATATGAAGCCGCATAAGGACAACCACCAACGCCTCCTTAGACACTATGTGAGCACACAAAGGAATATTTGAGCACACAATGGAATCATACCTCTCCCTTGGGTCACCATCCATCATGTACCAAGGGAGGGAAGGAGGATTTGAAACTACCCTATATAAAGCCACCAAGAGATGAAGAAATGTTGATCACATTGTTATGATGGCCAAAGTTGCCCAAGCAACACCAGTAGTGTGTGACCCGAAGTTGGAGCTGAACAGGACTCGATCGTTGGCCACCCAACAATCCTAGTCCACCATGGAAGAGAGAGAGGGAGACTGCATCAGAGGCAGAGCTTGGAAGGCAACATCCTTGCATCAGGACCTAGAGCCATTGCCTAGGTGCCCTTTGGCAAGTGGGTAAAATTTCTTCTCTGTTTCAAACATTTAATAAAAAGAGGCCTTTGAGCCGTCGTTGGTATTATTATCATTTTGACTCTCTTTGATCGCTTCTGTATATTTTTGTTTTAGTTTTATTTTACTTAGGGCATACATTCACATACTTTTTTCACTGAATTGTGTACTTTTGAGCTCCACCACTTTCTGCCTGTTAACAATAGTTTAAAGAGTAGACCACACCCTTTAAGTTGGTGCGATTTCGTACACCCGTGCGACTAATCCACCACAACAACAACAACACAATATTTATGTATTATGATGATTGAAAGTTACAGATTCAAGATGATGATCTCCTCCCCCCTCTCTCTCTGATTTGTGTCCTTTAAATATACAAGATACAAGCGGGAAATTTCCAACCAACTGATTATAAAATCTAAGAGATCTTTCCACCATGATTCAACTGTAACAAGTCGAATCTGATTATTGCAATTGAGGAAATTTGGAAAACGACCACAATAGAAAATCTGCGAATATGTCCTTCGAAGAACCTTGTGTTTCTCCCAATGAAGACCGAATTCTAGAAAACTGCTCCTTAGCAAACCAATTTGGTCCGTTCTCCACAAAACCCATGTCTCGGATTTACAATATTCTGCTTCGTTTTTCCAAAATTTCCAACACAAAACTGTCACTTGTTATTCCAACGAATTTCTGAGTTGGAATGTTTAATTATGAACCGAAGATTGGATTTGCAATCTGAAAGAGATATTGGAGGCTAAAATCGTGAGTTATAACAAATTCATTAAATAAACCATCATTTACAAAATAATTCATAATAATATTCAATTGATTAAAAATAAAGGACAATAAATATTACTTATCCATAAGAGCATAAATAATTATAAAATGGGATTAAATGATAAATTATGATAAATAATGTGATAAAAGAATGATAGGAATGGATGAAATATGTGTTAAGAAATGGTAGTAAGAATGACAATTTAGCGGCCCAACATCTCCTCCAAATTGAACATGTTGCATGTCCTCATGCAACCCAATGCCTATGTATTAGCCAAGTTGTAATTCAAATAATAAAGATGTGCACCTCAACTCATGATATTGATGGAAGAGAATAGTTATTCCCTAAATGATTCCTTAAAATAATAGATGTTCAATTAATGGAGTTGTAACAATTTTCACTTTCAATCAGATGTATATGAAGTTGCAACAAAGTATGATACAAGTAAGAACAAACTTCATAAACCATTTTCTCAAAAATTACAAATGAGATTTTGCTGAAATATTGCAAGAAAATTTTTACTATATCAATGCTTCTTGAATCTGAAAATCAAACCTATAGGATGCACGGATCTTGAGATATAAACAAAATAGTTGTAGGTAATGATGTTTAATTTCTCAAAAAAAAAAATTAAAAATAATTTTCATGAAATTTCACAGGTTTGTTCTTAATACTTTTCCATACCAAAAATCAAAGCAAACCAATGAAAAAATTTCAATATATCAGCAAAATGGTTGTAGGTAAAATTGGTTTCTTGAAACATAGCAACTCTTTCTCCCCTAAACTAGAAAATTAGAATGTCCTCATGCTGTACTAGAAAACAACTTGAGGTGGTTGCTATGATCATTGTTAAGATGTTTGCTTGGTGTATAAGAACATAAGAGAGATTTTGCGAATGAATAAGGAGATCGATGGATGATAAATAATATTAATGGCATGTTCATGATAATTAAAGTAACACTCCTCCAAACTGAAATATTTTGTGTTTCTGAAAAATGGGAAGTGGTAAAGAGGGGGAAATAATGGTTCAAAAATATGGGTGAATAATGCTCAATGTTTTTTCATGACATTCTCTTAAACTTTTAATAAATAAAAAACTTATGCTGTTTTACCTCAAGTTTTACCTCCGTTAAAATGTGGAATGACATTTATGGATTGACATTTGTTGAAGCTGATGTAGGCTGAGTTGATGCTGAAAGTGATGCGGAAGGTGGAAGCCAAGCAAGATGAAAAAAGTAATAAAAAAGTGTAGCAGTGTTTCGCTCCACTACAACATCATATACAACATATCATGAGTATACAACATCTCATGAGTATCCTTAATCAGTAATTCATCACCTCAATTACCTCATTACATATAAAAGTGACATAATCATATTGTGAATGGCATGGGATAATAATGGATAAGAAGGGAAAAGATGCATTCCCTATACCCATAAGCTTTGGTTATGAGCACATAAATTATGAGAATTATTTATCTCATTATTTGCTTTTCAAGGTCTGTCCAATCACCTGGGATTCAAAATCAGAATTAGGCCTCTTTATTGGTGATTGATTGGGAAAAGCAACTATATTTTGTTAAATATATGATACTTGTAGAATAAAGGAATGATGGATTAGATGATACAAAATGTCAGCTATCTAATATCCTAAAAGTTTCATCCCTGGCATGTAAAGTAAATATTTATAACTCAATAATAGATATAAACCATAACCACCATCATCTAAGAATTGATTAAATATTACCCCATGAACCTGTTAGTCATCAGTAATTTTTTACCTGTTTAGATGACTAATTGCTTATCTTATATTTCTAGAAACAAAATTCATAGATTTTGCGAGTTCTAGAAATCTCACTGCCTTCATTATCCTTAGGATAAATTTTTCACTATCCATCTACTCTGTCAAGGCATGGCTATCCTATCACTCCCCGAAGACCAAATCATGGACTGATGTACCTCAGTCTCACTATGTTTGCCACCTCTGCCTTTAACACTATGTTTCTATTTACCTAAGCCCTCTATTCTCACACCTTGGTTTGCCAAGTAACCCAAACTTTTTCCCCTACTCACCAAGTGCCTCAAGCAGCGGTGATTTTAAAACTCCCTTTCTAAGATCTTTAGATAAATCAAAGTTTTTAGTTGTCTAGGATGGCAATGCATAAAAGTGTGTCAAAACCTTGTCTTCACCTCCAAACCCTGATTCAATATTTTCAGTCAAAGGCCTATTCAAAAGACATTCCAATAAGTCATATAGGGTCTCTTAGGTTATGCATTGCGATGGTTTCTAAAAATATTATTTCTACAGATGTTCAAAGGTGAAGTCAAGAGAGAAACAAGGGTGAACTTATCATTTTCCAAAGACATTAAAGGCCTCCAAAGGTACCTCCTTGATCAAAGCGTTAAGTCTGCATAAAGATAGTTTGCCCATGTTAAAGCATTTCTGCAATAATGCTTTATGATGGTTAACAACAGAACAGATGCAAAGTGAGAAGCCTAAACTCATAAATGATATTATACTTCTAAAGAGATACAATAGGCCTAAGTTCACAAAGGGGATCATGGTTTCATGACAAATTGTTTGTAAAGTGTTGCCCAACAAAGAGCCCATGCATGAGATCCTAAAGACAGTGGCACAGGAGAAAAACTATGCACAAATCAAAGATTCAAATAAATAAGAAGCCAGAGTGAAAAGCCTCCTTGGTGACTACAGACAGAGATTAGAAGGTGATGTCAGGAAATAATCTCTAAGGTTTGTTAAGGCAACATCATTTCACTACAAAAAAGGCCAAATTTACAAAGAGTATTAGTGGACTTGCAGCTATTTAGCACAACAGGTGACTGACCAGTGAGAGATCTATGCAAGGAATCACAAATACAAAGATGCATCAACACCATGAAGTAAAACCAAAGTTTTCCAGGAACGATAAAAAGGGTCATAAAACTCCATTAAAGGGCTAAGAGGTTTTCAAAGGACATTTGAAAGCAGGCCTTTAAAAGTTGAAATAAGATTGAAGGGGGTATTAGTATGAAGGACACATAACTCTTGAATAAAGCCAACATCCATTAAGTAGTCAAAGAGAGATGCATAGGTTCAACATGTAAAATGGAGAAAACAAGCAGAATCACCAGTTTACTAAGATTTTTTGGAAAAAGTGCCAAACTCCAAAAGAAATGAGAGGGTCAAAAAGCACTACTCCTTATAACTCCACTTGCAAAAGGAAAAGAGCATATTAGCAAAGGAGAGAAACAAAAATAAACCTTAGTGGAGTGGGTTCTATCTTTAATTTTTTCAAGAGATATGAAAACAACTCAAGCAAACATCTCCCATTCACCATTTGGTTATTTTCAAAGGAGTTGAGGGTTTTCAAGTTTTTCAAAATTCCTGACAGAGTCATCGGGAAGATTTTCTGGGCGTTGCACTCTTGTAAAAATATGTTGTGCTCCTGTGCAGAGGCACTACGCCCCTGTAGAAAATCCACCATGCAGACTCTGCCCGACTGCTAACGTGTAGACTTTTCCCGACTACGTGTAGGAGGCACACGATAGCGCGTTCAGGAGGTGACCTATGCTGCGCTCCTGCACATTCAGGACCACCCTAGAGCACACGACCACTCATTCAGCACTTGCCCGACCAATGTGCAGGAGGTGACCTGCCGCATTCAGGGTCACCCAGGCACACACGGCTGCGTGCAGGAGCTAACCCGCCACCCGACTACCCGTTCAACACTTGCCCAACTACATTCAGGAGGCACGACAATGCGTTCAGGAGCTGCACGACAATGCGTTCAGGAGGCGACCATGCTGCGCTCCTGTATGTTCAGGAGTTGCCCAACTACTCGTGCAGAGGGCTCCCGACTTGCCTGCAATGTGTTTTGAGCCAGTTTTTTTCAGCTGTGGAGATATTTTGAGAGGTATTTGAGCTTTTCCCACATGTTCCTATTTTTCTAAAAGTAGGATTACAAAGAAAATTGAAAGTTGAATTTAGAGAAGGAAGTGAAATCCTAAAGAAAACACTTGGTCTCCACACTGTTGATCCTTGACCTAATTGCAACCTCACCATCTCATTCACCATTTTCACATCCTTCCACAAGCAGTGTAAATTATTTTCAAAAAGTCTTGAGGCAGGGGTGAAGGAAAAAATTTCTAGGGAAGACAATGTTGACATTGATGAGGCAAGCCAAAGGCCTAAAGAGCAGCAGAGGAAGGGTGGGAAGCCAAATAGGTTTGAACCTACAAGAACTGAAGAACTAATAGCCTGTCCTACTATATTTTCCTTTTTTTCAAGAAGTAGGATGCTATGAGTTCTGTGATAAAGTACAAAGGATCCAGAGTCACCCTCAACTGACCAAGCTTTTTTCCGTAAACCTCCATAACCATCAAGTACACCTAGCAAGAGTTAAATTTGAGTTGACTAGCAATGCCATCTCAATGGCCACTAGAATACCTTGCATGGGGGAAAGGTGGTTCAAACAAGTGTATTTGGACCTAAGCCACTATCACCCATTCTTGAAACCAAGTTGTCAAGCTAACTACAAAACCATGTTCCCCTTTTCTCATTTATTGGACATATATGCTCCTCTAATGAAGATCATTATGAAATACTTCACCTGTGAGGGTAGGTTCTCCAGAGTCTATACCTACCACATAATACTCCTCATGCACTTTACCAAAACCAAGCTGCTACATTTTCCCTACTACCTTTGCAAAAGTATTGAGAAAATGTCTTCCATTATGCAAAAGAGGCCTCCATCCCAACAAATTTCATGCCTTTTTCATCATTCCCTCCTCAAAGTGATTGTCTCACACCAACTAGAACAACAAGGAATCCCATGGGAGGTTTTCATCGCCCATGATGATCTCACAACTCCACAACCTATCCCTCTGAAAATTCTACCATCATCATCTCAACTTCCTCCTCACACACCTCCATCACCCTCCACTGACCTTGGTTCATCCTCTTCACATAAATCATCTCCTCAAATAAACCTTCCTCTTTCACCATCTCCTAAGAAATCGGAAAATGAAGAAAGCAGTGAAGGAGAGGAAGATGAAAATGAAGAAAGCAGTGAAGGAGAGGAAGAAGAAAGTGATAAAGAAAATGACAAAGAAGAAATGTTGATGAAGAAGAAAACAGAGATGAAAGTAGTGAGCCCGATGATGAGAAAAAAGACCAAAACAGTGGGTCAAATGATGAATAATATGACTCCAAAGATACAAGGACAAAGGAAGCTTATAATTTTTTAAAATAGTGAGCTAGAAAAATACCAAAACAGTGAGACTAATGACAGTCAAGGAGAAGAAGTAAACAATGAAGAAGACGACACTGAAAATACAAAGAAAAGTGGAGAAGAGGCATATGAAAGCGGTAAAGAGGACAAAGAAGACATTGGCAAAGATGGAAAAAGTAGCCAAGAGACAGAGTTTGAAAGTAACTACAATGGGAAAAACAATGAAGACAGTGAGCCCAATTATGAGGGTAATGAACCAGATAGTAAAGAAGATGCCAGCCAAGAGGACAGTATACATGATAGTGAAGGGACAAATTCTGAAGACAAGGACAGTGAGCATAGCAAAAATGAAGATGATGCAAGTTATGAAACATAGGTTGAGATTGAGGGTGAAGACCATAGGAAAGAAAGAGAAGATAGTGGGCAAAGAAGTGAAGAAAACTCACCTAATGAGGAAGAAAGTGACCATCAAAGTAAAAGAGGGACTAATGAGATTGCCTATGACAATGACCCCACAGAAAGTGAAAACAATGATACAAAGGTTGAGTTTGACAGTGAACACGGTGGGTCAAAAGATGAAGAAGAGGACAGTCATGGAGACGAAGATGTACCAAGCAATGATGAAGACACCTCTAACATTGCAAAAACAGAGGATGACAGTCCTGAAAGTCTTAGCAATGATGCTAGCATGAGAGATAGTGAAAATGCCTCTCAAAAGGGCAGTCAAGAGCAAGGTGAAAAAGATGCACACACAGAGATCTTCCATGAGGAGAAAAGCAGTCCTAAGGTCACTAATGATCAAGGTTTCCAAATGAAACTTGTTGCACATTTCCCCATTACCTATCAAAGAGGAGAGAGGCATGTGTTTGTTGCCTCCAAAGGGCAAGGGGCCATGCCATCCTCCTCAACTCAAATGGTTGACAAAGGTAAACAACAAATGAAGGAGGAAGTAGACAATCATGAGGAGGAAAGCGAGTTTAAACTCATCCACATAGACAGTGATGAGTAAAATGAAACAATAATTGCAAAATCCCTTCTACAATACAGGAATGCACAGATCAGGGACTTGGAAGTTGAATTAGAAAGAGCTAAAGATGTCATTTACTTCGATAAGATGCAAAGCAAACAGATGAGTAACCAACAGGCCATCTATGAAGCAAGAGCACTCAAGTACCAGAAAGAGGCTCAAAGGTCACAAGTAAATTTAGAGGAGTTCATGGGCACCTATGAATAAATTAGTGATGAAGAGGGTCAAACTAGAAGGAGACCCAGGACTATGGGTCTTAGGAAATCATTGGCAAAACAGAAAGAAGAAGAATCAGCCTAGGCACAACAATTTCGCTTCACTGAACTCCTTGCCATGGAAATTGAGCATGATAAGGAATCATGGCTTGAAAGGGCTAACATACACCTTGAAGCCAAGTTGGATAAGGCCAACAAAAGCTTGGACTTGTAGAGGAGAATGGCTAAGCACTATGCACGTAGAAACCAAGTTGTAAGGAAAAAACTCAAAATTTCCCAAAATGAGGTCCAAGCGCTAAAGAAGGAAAAGGACCAATCTAGCCTTGATATTTTGGCCCAAGCTTCTCTACAGGTCTCCTAGGACCCATGAAGCACCTCCCTACCAAATTTGGGAGAAATTGAACAATTTTTTGTTTTTTGCAGATTTTGAGTCTAGGAGCGAAACACACCCTGTGTTGCGCTTTTTCCCAAGGCATATTCAAGAAGAAAGGGTTAAATTTTTGGATTCCTCATTCTTAGAGGAGCATTCTCACCAATTTTTAGCTCAATTGGAGTAGTTTTGGCCCCCAAAAAGGGTCAAAAACACTCATTTTTTCACCATTCTACCCACTTTTCTTAGCATGTGCTGCGCTTCTGGAAGTCTTGGAATTTTCACTTTTTGGACAACTTGCAGAGGTCAGACTGAATAACTAAAGGTAGATCTGGAAATTACACTTTAAGGGATTTCCAACGAGCCATCACAGAGCCTTTTCCGACATCGAGAAGGTCTCTAAAACACTGCTGCAAAAAGACCTATTTTTTTGTCCCTGTGCTGCGCTCCTGGCATAATTTCAAATTTTGACACAGTGTGCTGCGCTCTTGTGGTTGACTAAGCAGAATGTGCATGTAGCAAGTTTTCAGAGGCATGTCAGGCCTCAAAGGTCAATTTAATTGCTATATATGGCCAGAAATTATATTTGTTAGATATTTTTGTGCTTTGGGCCTTGGAAGGCCTCGAAGAAAAGTTAGGATACTTCTTGTTGGCCAATAGGCTTCTAGATGCTCTATTAGGCTTTCCTCTTCCTTGATTATTATATAGAGCATGAAGACTCATTGTAAATGTTGGGCTTTGATGTGTTGAAGAGCAATACATGGTTTTCAGAAGTTGATGAACAATCTAGTGTTATGGAGCTTGTGGATGATTTGCCTTGGTTGATGTCAAACCAGGCAATACAACTTATGAATGTGTATTAGATGAAGAATCTAGTGTTATGGAGCTTGTGGATGAGTTGCCTTGGTTGATGTCAAACCAGGCAATACAGCTTGTGGATACAGCTTGTGAATGTGTATTAGATGAAGAATGTGCATGTATTTATACATGGAGGTGAGGCTATTGGGATTCATCTCCCAATGAATCTTGGCCTTCCTTATTTCCTAATATTATTTAATATACAATATTAAATATCCTCACCCAACCCTTAGGATTAGGTTTCAACATTCCCCCCTTTAATCCGAAGGGATGTTGGTGAGCCCAAGCATCGATTTGAACTTTTCAAACTTTTCTCTTCCAAGTGCTTGGGTGAAGATATCAGCAGTTTGCTCATTTGTGGAACAATGATGTAGATGGATGGTTTTGGCCTGAACATGATGTCGAATTAGATGGTATTTTGTATTGATGTGCTTTGTTCGATCATGGAACTTTGGGTTCTTGGCCAACTTTATTGCAGAGGTGTTGTCGATCATGAGTGGTGTTGAATACGTTTGTTTCATCTGCAAATCTTCTAGGATTTTTCTGAGCCACACAATTTCCTTTGTTGCTTCAGCTACTGCCACATATTCTGCCTCGGTCGTGGAATCTGCTGGAACTGACTGTTTGCGTGATCTCCATGAGACAGCCCCTGATCCAAGACTCATGGTGTAACCTGTAGTAGACACCCCTGTTTCTTTGTCGCCATCAAAGTCTGAATCAGAGTATCCGATCAAGCTGAAGTCGCCTACCTGTGTATATTTGAGTCCAAAGTCTCGAGTCCCCTTCAAGTACCTTAACACTCTTTTTGCAGTAGACCAATGTCCTTCACAAGGTTTTTGCATGAACCTTGAGAGGATTCCAACAGCAAATGAAATGTCAGGTCTGGTGGTGGTCAGGTAGATAAGACTTCCTATAAGCTATCTATACTTAGTTGCATCCTCGAATTCCTTCCCTTCAATAGATGTGAGCTTCAAGTTTTGTTCCATTGGAGTGGTTAAGGGATTGCATTCATCCATGCAAAACTTGTTCAAAAGATCTCTAATGTACTTCTTTTGAGAAAGAAATATAAATTTAGGATGTTGAATTACTTCAATACCCAGATAGTAATGAACATAACCCAAATCAGTCATTTCAAAACCTTTCTTCAATTATTTCTTCATGGATGCAATATAGCTCTCATTGTTCCCTATTATCAAAAGATCATCTACATACACCACAAGATATACAACTGTTTTTCCAACTTTCTTAACAAACAAAGTTGCATCATCAAGATCAAAATGTTTGAAGTCAAGTTTCAGAAGATGCTTGGTTAATTTCTCATACCAGGCTCGTGGTGATTGCTTGAGGCCATACAAAGATTTTATAAGCTTGCAAACTTTGTGTTCTTGGCCCTTTACAACAAATCCTTCTGGCTGGGACATAAAAACTTTATCCTTTAGATCTCCATTCAAAAAGGCGGCTTTTACATCCATCTGATGGACTTTCCATCCATTCTGAGCTGCTAGGGCAACGAGAGTCCAGATGGTGGTCCATTTTGATGTGGGGGAAAAAGTGTCTTGATAATATATTCCTTCTTTTTGTGCAAAACCTTTTTCCACAAGCCTGGCCTTGTGCTTTTCAAGTGAGCCATCTTCTTTATACTTGTTCTTGTAGACCCACTTACAGGCAATTGGTTTTGTTCCCAAAGGCGGATCAACCAGCTTCCAAGTGCCATTATTTATCAAGGCATCATACTCCTTTTGCATCGCTTCTTTCCATTAATCATGAGAAGCGACTTCTTTGAAGGAAGTTGGTTCATGATATGTAGACAAACTCATTTCACAGTTATAAGAAATATCCATATCAATAGGAGAATCAGAGTTATCTACATCACCTTCGTTTTGTTTAGTGGAACTTCTTGTTCCTGTTTTTCCAACCTCATCAGGATGAACATTCTCCAGTGTCTTTGTCAGCCATTTGGGAGGACCTTTCTAAGATGGCCCAGGCTGCTCATTTGACTAAGTTGGGATTGATTCAAGATTCAATCTCCCAATTCTGTCAATCACATCATTTAATGTGTCATCCGTGGTTATTTCTTCATGTGGGGGAGAGAGTGCTTCAGGAAATGATTCCACAGTTTGATTCAATATAGGAATTCCCCCTTCAAGATGTGGAATTTGATTATCAAATTCTTGGAAATACTTTGCATGTGTGAATCTATCCAGGCGATCAAGTTGCCGCTCAACAACCTTGTCGCTCTTAGAAGATTCAAGGAATATGACATCTCTTGCTATTACAAACTTCTTATTAGCTTCATCGTAGAGACGATATCCTTTGGAGGTATTGGAGTACCCCAAGAAGATACATTTTCGACTTCTAGCACCAAGTTTATTCCTTTGACCCTTGGGTATCGAGGCATAACAGGTGAACCCAAAGACCCTGAAATGCTTTACCAAAGGAATGTGGCCATGCCACATTTCAAAAGGAGTTTTGTTTCTAATTGAACTTGAAGGACACCTATTCTTTATGTAAACAACACATAGAACTGCATCAGCCCAAAACATCAATTTTACATTCTTGAAAAACAACATGGAGCGAACCATATTTAAAATAGTTCTGTTCATTCTTTCAGCTACACCATTCTGTTGGGGATTATACGGCATAGTTGTTTGATGTTTGATCCCATGTTGACGAAGATAATTTTCAAATTCATTTGAAGTGTATTCTTTTCCATTATCAGTACGTAGAGAGCCAATATGAGTTTGTGCATCATTTTCAATCCATGCATGAAAATTCTTGAATGTTTGAAAAGCATCAGACTTGTTCTTCAATAAGTAAATCCAACACATTTTGGTGTAGTCATCAATAAATGTCATCATGTATTTATTTCCATTTGCAGAAGCAACAGGCATAGGGCCACATAAATCTGAATGAACAAGCTCAAGTTTTCTATGTGCTCTGGAGTGTGAATCATGAAATGGCTATTTGCTATGCTTTCCTAGAATACAAGCATCACATTCCTTAGGTTTTCTAGGAATTGTAGGCAGTCCATTAACACCATTTTTCTTCAACAAATGAAGGCTTTCATAGTTTAAGTGTCCAAATCTAGCATGCCATAAAAGACTTGATGGGAATGTACCTTCATCATGATGTGAATTGAATGCAAAGTTTTGAGCATGAGCAGATGAACCTTTCAGCTTCAAGAGTCTTCCTTCTTCTATTCCCTCCATGACAAGTGAGTGATCTGATGCTTTTCTGACCTCTGCCTTGCCATCAAACAAGTGAACAGAGTGTCCTTGCTGGCGGATTTGGACCAGGGACAGCAAGTTTCTCCTCAACTCAGGGAGGTATAGAACCTCATGTAGAATATGATCTGGAAGACCAGGCAACTTAAGCCTAACTGTGCCAAGCCCTGATGGCTTGAGTTTGGATTTGTCTGCGAAATATACTGCTCCATCAAATTTGTCAGTAAATTATTCAAAAATATCTTTTCTAAATGTCATGTGACATGTTGCTCCTTAATCTAGCAACCAATCATCTCTCCATGAAGTAAATGAAACATCAAACAATTCTTCAGTTACTCCATTGTTACGATGTGCTAGAACATAATGAGTGGATTCAAGTACTTTACCTTTGTCTTTGTCATTAGTTTTACCTTTGTCTTGATTTCTCTGCTGCTCAATTTTGTCCCAAGGTGTCCTGCATTTGGATGCATCATGCCCATCTTTATTGCAACGTGTGCAATGAAGATCGGATTTGTCAGATTGTCTGCCCCCCCTTTCTCTGAAGTTTATTCTTCCTCTTCCTCTTCTGCCACCTCTTCCTCTAGAAGAATGTGGAGCATGAATCTTTTCTCTATGTGCACAGTATGCAGCCTCTTCAGAAGACGAAGGGAGTGTCATCTTCCCGAAAGCTTTCTCTCTTTCTGCAAACTTTTTCTCAAGGGTCTCAAAGGTGATATGCTCAAGGTTTCCACTTGCTTGCAATGACTCAAGATAATGTAAGTCAGATTTAATGCCTTAACATATGCTATGAGAGATATGTCAATTTTTACACCAGTGCTGTCAATGTCATGCATGATAGATCTTACTTCTGAAGCTAAGGCAAGGGGATCATCATTCTTCATTTCAAGACTGAATAGCTTAATCATCAATTGAACAATTTATAGTTCTGAATGTGAGTCATAGAGTTCTTTTAGCTTGCTCAAGGCTTCATAGGCATTTGAAAATGATGAAATATGGCGACTCACCTCTTCATTTACAGAAGCTGCAATCAAGGCATAGGCCTTGCAGTTCTTGTTTTCCCAAATGGCGAGCTCCTTGTCTGAAGTGGGCTTTGCTGGTGGATTTCCTTCTTGTCCTTCACAGATTCCTTTCCACAACTCATTAAAAATGGGAGTGTGCTTGATTTTCTGAGACCATTCAAGATAGTTCTCCTTGCCAGAGAGAACCACCCCTACAATAGATATGAGAGAATGCATTCTTCTGAAGGGAAAAAATAATTACTTGTTGGAAAAAATTCTTTTGAGGGGGAAAAAATTTTGCTAGAAAAATCCTCAATTTTGGAAATATACTCAATTCTGCAAAAAAAATATATTATTATTATTTTTGGGAAAAAAATGTGTGGGCGGTATTATGAATGTGGATGGTATTATAAACAATGGGGGTGCGGTGGTATTAAATATAGTGGGGGGGCGGTATATGGTGGGGGGGTGGTGGGGGGTGTGGGGTGGGGTATTAAATAGGCAGACATCGATATTATATATGGGTGGTATTATATAAGAAATGGTATTAAAACAGAGCACATTGCAGAGTGGTATTAAAATAGAACATAGCGCAGACAGAGCGTATTGAATAGTGATATTAAAATAGCGTAGGCGGGGCAGATTCATTACATGGAGGTCGTATTAAAATAGCAGAGCGAAAATGGGGAGGGGGTGAGCGTATTAATGGAGTATGCGGGTAGTCGGGTTAGGGAGCCGGTTGACAAGGTATGCGCAAGTGGGGAGGTGTGAGAGCGGTAGTGGGTAGGGGGTGTGTGCAGGTGGGGAGGGGTGTGCGTAGGCGGGGAGGTGGGGTGAGTTGAGAGGGGGCTGTAGCAGTCGGGTTAGGTAGGGTGGGCGTGGGGAAATGGGGTAGGCAGGGGCGTGGGGAAATGGGGTAGGCGGGGGCGTGGGGAAATGGGGTAGGGAGAGGTGAGAGGCCGTAGGCCGAGTGTGGAGTGTGGAGTGAGTGATGAGTGTGGGTGAGGCTGAGTGCTGTAAGGTAGAGCGAATGGGTGAGGGCGTGAATGCTGGAGAATGGGGAGGCCGAGAGGCCGGAATGCAGAATTTTAACAACTGCAGAATTTGCAGGTATTTGCAGGAGCTGAAAATTGCAGATATTTCAAGAGCTGCAGAATTGCAGATATTTCCAGGACTGCAGAAACGCAGGAGCTGCAAATTGCAGAATATTCAGAAGCTGCAAAAATGATTCAGACTGACTGAACAAAACACTGTTAGCATAAATGAGGGAGTTACACCACAAGCAAGAATGCCAATAGTGGGATTGGCTCTGATACCATGTCAAACCAGGAGGTAACTCCGCAAATCAGAATGTGTATTAGATGAAGAATGTGCATGTATTTATACATGGAGGTGAGGCTATTGGGATTCATCTCCCAATGACTCTTGGCCTTCCTTATTTCCTAATATTATTTAATATACAATATTAAATATCCTCACCCAACCCTTAGGATTAGGTGTCAACAGTTGATAATGATGAAGGCTTGCTTGCAGGATTCCTGAGTTTAGTTAATGGTGAAGTATCTCTCGTTTGTTCATGTTTTTTCTTGTTTGTCATATGTCCATCTTTCTATATTGCAATGGCTCAGAAGAGTATAGGATGAGAAATGTTGTTAGAGGCACCTCAGTCCTCTTGTTTACTATTGTCTTCATGTTTTATTCTGCTGGGTTAGTTTAAGGAATTCATAGTTGCTCCTTAGGCCCACCTAAGCTTGTCTATTTCATTATTGGATTAATATGCTAGTTTACAAACATGATTCATGGTAAGCCCTGCTTGTTTTATGCTATCTAAACTCTGTCTTGAAATCTATCTTTGATGTATTGATTGATTAGGTTAAGCCAAAGAGGTCTTGTTTCGATCTTGCCCTTTATATATGCTTATCAGTCTGCCTCAAAGTTTTTTATAGTTTAGAGAATGATGTTTAGGCGTTCCCACTTCATTTATTGATGCTATTTGTCTCTTATATGTTTTCAAATCTTGAAAGTAGAATCATTGAAGTCAGATAAGTTGTCTTACTTCATTTGCTCCACTGGATTGTATATCTTGAATGTGTATTTGTTTAAAAGTATATTTATTGAGTAAATGGTGTGCCCTATCTCATAACCAATATATTTTGCTTATCAATATTCAAGATCTCTCTGTTCATAGGTATTTGACAAAGGATTCTTAATTTCCCTTTGCCCTAACTTGGTTCCCAAACTTAATGTCCACTTGACCTCATACATAAACTTTAAAGATCCATTAACTACACTAGATTTACCCTATGATGTACCCTGATTCATTATCGAGATATCAACGACCTCATAGACTCCCTAGCCCAATTGATTTGATAACCTCTCACTCCACCTATCTTACTTGTTCATCTTATACCCCAAACAAAACAAACAACAAACCTACACTTAACAACTAACCTAAAATCAACCATCCAAAGTGAACAAGTTCACATCCTTCGCGCATAATAGAGAGAGCCCTCTCTGAGTCCAGGAAGGCTAGGTCCTAGGACTCCAAATACTGGTCTGATGTTACCCTGTCATTTGGTTTATCAATCTGCCAAATCACGGGACACTAACAAAACCATGAGTTCTGGAAAACCTTGTATATGCAATAATCAGCTTCTTCATAAATTTCTTTGAGAAAACAAGGTAACCAAGTAGATTATAGTATTTAATTAAATTCTATACCATAGGCATAGCCACTGCTGCCAATAGGCGTCCATAGCCTCGACAAGAATGCCTTTTTAACTCATTGAGATGCCAGTGTCCCATCTATTAGAAATAAGTACATAGTTACAAAAATCCTTTCAATTTACTTAGATGTCAACTGAAGATCATTATTCTGGCATGGTAACTAGTTAATAACAATGCTATTCACAGGAGTTAACAAAAGTGCAAAATTGGCTCATGATGAGACCTCTTGTCCTTCAGTTTTATGACCAAAGGCCATTACCATGGCTTGGTGACCAACAATGGTAATGTCACTTTATTAGGACCTATGATCATGGTAGGTCGGCTCGTGATGAGACCTCATATCCTCTACTTGACTATTCATGTTTAAAATTCAACAATGGTTATTGTTAATCAATAAAATATTACTTAATAGATGGGGTGGCAGGTCAGCTCCTTAAGAGCTAGGGATGGTGTAAAAAGTTTCAAAGTAACTATTTTCAAATTTGATTGTTTTGCTTCTAAAAAACTAATAACCTTCAAATGACTGCTGATAAATATATTTTTCATTGCTGAGATTGGGATTGAGGAACAGTTCATTATATAATGGTGTAAATATTTAAATACAATTCTGTGGTCATCATCATAATTTTACAAGATTAGGGACTTGACCAATTAGGAAAGTTGAAAGTTGGCATGATGAAATCATCCTTGCATAATTGTTCCTTAAAAAATAAGATTATGTTTATAGATAAAAAAAGATAAATTGAATACCCAATAATTATTTCAGACCATTAAAAATATTTCCCATTCACCAAAGAGAAAAACAAATCAGAAAGACCTTCATATGTTGAATTCAACATGAAAATTGGCCAAAAATAATAGTTGTGATTGTGGTATCAACAACCATGACTTAGGTAATAACAGGGAAAGGGGGAAAAGAATGATGTTAGGAAGGTGACATGAAGGAGGATTAATCATTCCTTACAAGACTTATAATAATAATCATCCTTATTACTAAATATGAGACCTCCCTCCAACTAAAGTATGTCTGTCATTAGTCATAGTTGGTCATGTCATAAGTAAAATACCAATGAAATCCACGGAGTCGGTCGAGGAAGTACTTGAAAACTTACCTTGGCAGAATAACAACACTAGAGGAGTAACATCACCAAGTACTTAGAAAAATATCACCATGGAGTAACATCACCGGAGGAGTAACAACATCAGACACTTAGAAAATATTCTGGAGTAACAACACCGGATATTGGAAAAATTTTCAGAGTAACAACACCGGAGGAGTAACAACAGTGATGGAGTAACAACACTGACAATGTAACAATAGTGACGGTGTAACAACACTAACGAAGTCACAACAGTAATGGAGTAGCAACAATGACGGTGTAACAACATTGACGGAGTAACATCACTGATGGTGTAACAACACTGACAGAGTAACAACAGTAATGGAGTAACAACACTGACAGTGTAATAGTAGTGATGGAGTAATAGCAGTAACAGAGTAAAAAAATTGACTATGTAACAGCAGTGATAGAGTAACAACAATGAAAAAGTTATAGCACCGACAGAGTGACAACAACCAACACTTAGAAAAAATTTCTGGAGTAACAACATCGTGAAACTTAAGAACTCACTTCTTTTATTTTGAGAACAAAACAAAAATGTGACCTTGAAGTAAGCAATATGTGAAGCATAAAAATATAAGAGAAATAAGAAAATAAACGACTCTTTATTGAAAACGAATAAATAAATAAATAACTTAAGTTGCAATGGTTATGATTTTTGTTGCAGCAATGTTGTTCGTGAATGGTGAATGAATGGAAAAATGCTTTTTCGGAAATGACTTGGATCTTCAAATGGAAATCAATTCCTCATTTATCATGTTATAAATATGTTAATTGATAAAAATTATTCATGTTGTTTTTCCTTGTGAGGAAATGTTTTTGAAAATGTTCTCATTTCATTATCATTGTCTTCAAAAATCACTTGTTCATAAATTGAACTCATTTATTCTCTCGGGACCTGCAAAAAACAAACATCTACCTGCAATGAAACATAAAATAATGGAAGTAGAGAGATCTGCGGGCTCTCCCAATTCAAGAAATATACAAAAAAAATAACAAGTAGTTACTCTGTGAAACAAATCCACAGAAAGATAAACAAAGAAAAATTAATTTATTATCCGCGGTAGAGTGGTGGCCAACCATACTAACCAACAGTGTTTCAATCATAACTTCTTTGTTTTTCGTATGATTTGAGTGATTCCAAAGCAAAATGAAAGTGAATTCAGCGATATTTCTCCAATAGAAACATGTTTTAAAAATTTCATGTAATGGTATGTTAAATTTTCTTAGAACAACCTGCATAACAGAGTCATTTTTTATTTTCCAGCTCAGACCAACAGTTGATATTTTAAGCATAAATTTTTCATTTGATGATGGATTGAACTGATTCAAATTGGATATTTAATTATGTTCATGTAGCTATTCCCAATAGTAACAGGTTTCTAAGGAAAGAATAATTGATGGGTCAAATATGCTAGTGAACAGCTGGGAAAACAAAGTTTTAAGGGTGCTGATTTACGATAAACAGTCAGTATTATGGTCATAAATTTCTCATAAAATATTAAAAAAAAAGTGATTCAAGTTGCATTTTAAACTATGTTCATAGGGTAATATCCCATATAAATAGGTTTCTAAAATCTAGTCATTTAGGCCTCCAAAAACGAACTGTCCCAACTATGTTCCTGAGCTACTTACCAGACATCTTGTCATTGTTTTGGTCATAACCTTTTCATTACAAATACAAATAGAGTGATTCAAATTGGGTTAGAAATTAGAAATAAAGGGCTATGTAGGATAGAAATGGGTCTTAAAAATATGTCCATTTGGTCCCTCAAAACATGATTGTCCCGATTGTTTTTCCATAATTTTCATCAAACCCACAAGCCATAAGATATGATAATCAAGGAATTTTTCCAAGAAGGTGATCAAAATGAATATGAGTGTTTGTAGAAATTTCATTTTCCAATATAACACATCTACATAAATAAATAAATTTGAATATTGATCACCTATGTCAAATTTCACAACATGTTGCAACAAAAACAACTATTTTTACATATAAAGAAATGTATTTATTTATGTCTTCATTTATTCTATTTTCTACACTACACTATTTTACCTTGAAAAATAAAATATTCTTACGTGTAGGAGTACCTCCAATGAAGCGATTTTCGAAATAGGGCTTCAAGTATGCACATACCCATAATTGAAAGATGTATGCTAATAAGTACTAGGGTATGAGAGACCAAATTCCCTGTTAAGGATGGTGCCAAGAATTGATGAAGTATGGAGTGATGTTGCGAGCAAACAACAGAGTGAAAACAATCTTCAATATAGTCTTGATTTACCATAGTTGTTATATCATGAAGTTCTTTGACTGGATTCCAGATTGTGTTGATGCTTTGTTCCTTGACCTCATCCCATGAATTTTGGGGGATTTTTAGAGTGGGGGGTGTTTGTGGATTGTTCTATCGTCCTACTGGCACACATGGACCCTATGTGTATCGATTCATCCTACAAGTGCTTTAGTTTCTACAGTGGTGAGCCCGCTTAAATTCGTTAAAGTGATGCACAATTTCTTACCTCTCGTCTTACCGCCCAGCGACTGTATAGCTGAAGACACCCTAAAGAAAACACCCAAAAATTCAAACTTCTATGTGTCCCAACAAGACATTGGTGAGCCCGCTCAAGTTCGTTAGAGTGCTGTGCAGGTTCTTACCTCTTGTCTTACTGCCTGGCAATTGTGTCGCTAGAGACACTCTAAAGAAACAAAATGCCCAAAAATTCACTATGCTAAGTGTCCCAACAAGACATTGGTGAGCTCGCTCAGTTTCATTAGAGCACTGCGCAGGTTATTACCTCTCGTCTTACTTCTCAGTAATTGTGTCGCTGGAGACACTCTAAAAAAATAAAATTCCCATAAATTCACACTCTTAAGTATCCCATCAAGACATTGGTGAGCCCGCTCAAGTTCGTTAGAGTGTTGCGCAGGTTCTTACCTCTTGTCTTACTACCCGGAAACTGTGTTGTTGGAGACACTCTAAAAAAACAAAATGCCCAGAAATTCACACTCCTAAGTGTCCCAGCAAGACATTGGTGAGCTCGCTCAAGTTCATTAGAGCGATGTGCAGGTTCTTACCTCTCGTCTTATTGCCCGACAATTGTGTCGTTGGAGACACTCTAAAAACACACGGAAATTGCACCTCTAAGAAACAACTATGATTGATTGGATCGTCACTGCCATCCCCGGAAACGATGCCAAAATTTTTGGGTTGTATTAATCACCATTAAATGAATAAAACAATACACATAAATTATCAATCTAGGGACATATTTTATTTAAATGACAGTTGCACTTTCTGTGCCGATACACCCAACCAAAAGCAATTCCAAATAAAATAAATCATTGCTGAAGTAAATGCTGGAAGTAAATCACTCATGTGGAAATAAAATGATCTACAAGACTGTAATCACACCTCAATTAATCTATCCTAGCACACCACACAACAGTTACCCAGTTGGTATCTCTGATCTCATATGTGTAACAACATATGAAGCATTGGAATTGAAGCAAATCTATTCACAGTTGAAACAATAACAACAACACTTCTACTGAAACATAAACAAAATAGGAAATAGATATATACACATCTACCTTAACCATTGCAATCCCTGCTAAAGAGGAGGGCCCTTCCTCCCTAGCAGGGTGCAAGAAGAGAAATAACTTAACATAAACTAAATCAGATAACACATGTAACAGCAACACAATATTTCTGTATTATGATGATTGAAAGTTACAGAGTCAAGATGATGATCTCCTCCCCCCTCTCTCTATGATTTGTGTCCTTTAAATATACAAGATACAAAAGGGAAATTTCCAACCAACTGATTACAAAATCTAAGAGATCTTTCCACCATGATTCAGTTGTAACAAGTCGAATCTGATTATTGCAATTGGGGAAATTCGGAAAACGGCCACAACAGAAAATCTATGAATATTTCCTTCGAAGAACCTTGTGTTTCTCCCAATGAATACCGAATTTTGGAAAACTGCTCATGAAAAAATTAATTTGGCTCGTTCTGCACAAAACCCATGTCTATGATTTTCAATATTCTAATGTGTTTGCCCGAAATATCCAATGCAAAACTGTCACTTGTTATTCCAATGAATTTCTGAGTTGGAATATTTAATTATGAACTGAAGATTGAATTTGCAATCTAAAAGAGATATTAGAGGCTAAAATCACAAGTTATAACAAATTCATTAAATAAAACATCATTTAAAAAATAATTAATAATAATAATCAATTTATTAAAAATAAAGGAGATTAAATATTACTTATCCATAAGAGCATAAATAATTATAAAATGGGATTAAATGATAAATTATGATAAATAATGTGATAAAAGAATGGTAGGAATGGATGAAATATATGTTAAGAAATGGTAATAAGAATGGCAATTTAGCGGCCCAACACTAGGGTAAACATGAGATGAGAGTTACTATGCGAGACTCAATTTACCGAGATGCAGTTATGGAAAATCAGGTCCACATGTCTAGAACTAACTGCAATCACCCTATCACACATGATCAACACATGATCACACATGATACTGATAACAAATTGTATTTATTGCGGTCTATATTTAGCTTACAATATTTCTATGGCAATTGAATGTCCAAATATATCTGCTTTCATTAGGTAAACAATTTTGGATACATAATGTGCATAATAGTTAAAGACAACCCACTAATTGCAATGCTAAGCAACTAATATATCTCAAGAATTAGAAAAGATGCCAACACTTAAAGGACTACAATCTAGTAAGAGGCAAAGCATTGAGCAGATTGCAAGGCTCATAAACATGTTGAAAATATGGACTCTACAAAAGGAAATGAGAAGAATTACAGGAAAATTCCCTAAATGATTTTGAATACCATATAAGACAATTAAGATGTAAATCAAATAGAAATAAATGTGATGCAACCAAGGACATGATAGATGTATCTTATTTAAAAGGGAGAGGTCCAAGAGAATTATTAAACCCCTTAGAAAAATGAGAAGCTTGCAAATACCTTGCTATTATTCAGAGATATTTCCAAATATAACTCTACTTCCACGTCATCATTATCCTGCCTACCTTGACTAATTCTACTAAACGAACGAAGCAAGTAGTTCTCATCCAATCAGTGACCTAACCCAATAAGTTTGGTTGTCACCTCTACCTCTTAAGTATGGGGTATGGGTCCACTGCGTTGATTCCTACTCAAATCTATGAAGGCCATAGATGTGAGACTTAAAATGCCTTCAATCCCTAAAGTAATGCTCCAACCAAATGGTTTCTAAAGATATTGATAATCCTCATCTTCTTTATCTATGGGACTATGGGTCCATTGTGCTCACTCCTAATCAAAACTGTGAAGGCCAAGAGCTTACAGTAACTTATCTCTTGAGGTATCACTCTAGAGATTTTGTTATTGCTGAAATCCATCTTGGACAATGGCTTCAAACAACCAATATGTTGATGAACATTGTCGGTGAACTCATTGCCACTAAGAAGAAGGATTTGCAAGTCAGATAAGTTTCCTATGGATTCCGGTGGTGGACCAGGCCATATGGAGTCCTCAATTCTGCCCCACTTATTAACAACAAGTCTCATTGAACCCCTAAACATAACAATCTTTGCATTAACCATATCAATATTTTCATTAAACAAGATAACTGTGGTTTCTTGCTTCGTGATATCAACTGCAGGACCATTCAACAAGCAAGAATAAGTAACTTAGTATATCAAATGTTGAAGTGAGGTTCCAAAAATTTGTCGTAATAATTAGTGTGCATTTGTAATTTTTTCATCCTCACGTGAATATATAATCACAGAAAGAGAACGAAAGACACAGACACACATACATAGAAATAGGGAGCAAGAATAAAAGCACACAATTTTCTTCTAATAACTTCTTTCGAAGAGTCGACAGTTATTTTCAGAAATCCAAGACTAGCATAAACAATAGGATAATCTGGTTTGGTTGCATCTGATACAAAAAATGTATGTTAAAACTTGGACAATGCTTCCTTTAAGTATTTTGAAACCCGTTGAACGTATGTTTCACTCCCACAATCAGATCCATCATACGTCCTCTTTGAGCCATGAATATCACATATCCTTTCGCTGTAGGAAACCATGGATGTGGTCTCCCTGGTTTTTATATCACTTGTTTGGAGAATTCCAGTCCATCAATTGCAATTCATAACCGAAGGTACACAATACTAAAGTGTTACTGTGATTTCAACAACTTCATTATTTTTAGGAACGAGGGTTTTCACTTTTTAGATGATCCCATTGACATAATTTACGGCGATGCAGACAGTATCTTAGAATTACCAGTAAAACCAAGTGGAATCTAAATGTATAAAAGTGTAATAAATTTGTAAAAAAGGCGCAGATCATGAAATGTAATGCTAGTGTATATTACTCTTTACCATGGGATAAACCAGTTGCAGGGTATGTTCGTGGATGTACCATGCAACAAGCAGTTGTTGAGGTGGGAAGAATGAAATGGGTTTCCAATGATATAATGAGAAATAAAAGCTGCAGATCATGTGAAGCAAGTGGGTGTGCCCTTCGTCTGATTTAAATGCGGGTGCACCCTTCGTCTTCCATTGCAAGGATGAACCCCATATCACACAATGAATTTTAGTCCCTTGGCTGAAAATGCTTCAGCCAAAGGTGCATCTCCACATAATAATTTGTATGGTGCCATGCCTGTTATCACTAATCAAACACCAATGTACAAAGATACACAAGCAACTAGGCTGAAAAGTATGCCTATGATCCGGGGTAAATTATTGATACCCTTAACCAAGACCTTTCACTTCGGCTGATGTGTTATAATTTCATTTAATCAAAGCGTTAATGAACATAAATTAACCACTGCATGCTGTAAGAAGAGGAACATCATATGTCAATATCAAAAATTAGAAGAACATGTTGTTTGATAATGGAGTTCGTCTAGGAGGGACTACATCTCTGGTCCTCGGGGTCAAGATGTTGTAGGCTTCTGCATCAAGTGTTGTAAGGAGTGAAGATGTACATGGATATGTTTTCTCTGACATACAAGTAAAATTCCCTCACATAGGAGTGGCTAGAACTCTCTACGAGATGTTCCACTATGGAACTCTCATACACAAGAAGAACTCCTATTAGTATGACAATATCTCACACATAATTTCTATGAGTATCCCACCAACATGGCAAACAAGGGATCTCAAACAACATATATGCAATAATTAGTATCCCGCCAACATGGCATCAAAGGGATCTCAGACAACATATATGTGACAATGAGTATCCATCCAACATGGCATCAAAGGGATCCCAAACATAATACAAATCCATGACAAAAAGTACATCAATAACAAAACAAGATCCCACGACTCATACATCAATAGGGATATGTACAACACTACGCATCTCAGAGACAAAGAAGTACATGAAATCAACACATCATATACCTCACGTTGAAGATGACTGAAGAATGGGTTGTTGCGCTGCTAGATCTTAAATCACCATCATAATCGTGGCGTCGAAAGGTGTGAAATCGACTGCTCACTCGCTGAAAGCTGACACCTGCAAGTCCACTTTGAAAAGTGGTTGGAAAATATAAAGCTCATATGGAAAATCTGAACACCCCATCAGATTTGTCGCATCGAATAGTGAAAAATCGACTATCCATTTTCTGAATTCCGATGAAGTGAAAATCTGGGGCAAAAAGGAATCTTTTAGATTCCCCCTAGATTCCTCCAAGATGCTATTCCATGGGTGGATTGGAAAAATGCAACTAAAAAGGCGAATCTGAACTCGACATTGCGTTCCCTGCGAAAAACCATGAAAAATGACTGTAAACTTGAATATATTCCAACATGGAGAAAAATTACCTCCTTGGGAAAATTTCAAGGCTCATGGTTCCGCTCCCTATTTCAGGGCCATCTCATGGTTACACCTGCATCGAAATTTGTTCCCGCATCGAACTGCGTGCTCTCTCTACTCCTCCATGGCTTGGGCACACTGTGAAATTTTGATTTTAAATGAATTTTGTTGGTCAGACCTTACCAGATCTTACGATTTGGTGCAATGGTAAATTGAGAAATTCGTTGAGGAGAGGTCAGGGGGTCAAATCTTGACCCTCCATACTTAGCATGTTTTAAACCCTCATAACAAAAATTTTAAAAAAAATTTAAACTACGACGGGTCAGGCCCGCATTGGGCGGCCCGCCCACTATAACTTATGCCTTTGGTTAGTGCTACATATGTGTTTTAATAACAAAACACACACACACACACACACATATATGTATTTGTATGTATATGTTGTATATGTTTGAATAACGTGGAGAGTACAGCGTAGGGTCCGATGGGGGTCATGGCCCACCGACCCGTATAATATATTTATGTTATGTGGATCCATGAGGGGGGGTGGTGGGGGTCATGGCCCCCACCCCCCCTTTTTTTTAATAATTTATTATTATTACAACAACATATATGAAATAAAAAATTCGGTTTTGGACCATAGGAGTAAAATTAAAGAGACCACAAATTTTCCCGGAATTTGGCCAGAGCTGGCCGGAATCCAGTGCTCGGAAAAGGTCAAATTTGTACCTTCCTTAAGCCTACCAAGTCACCAAGTCGACCTGAAACTTTGACCAGCTCTAACTTTCGCATACGAGCTCGGTTTGACGAACTGCTTGCACCGATGCGATCAAGACAACGAGATCTATGCTATGGTACTAGTTTGAAAGAAATCCAAACACTTTGATTTTTGAGCTTCCATAAGGCCACTTTGTACTGTGTGTGTCTCTAGAGCCACCTGGATCAATCCTCCCCACTAAGGAGCTTTTGGTCCTCCAAAAGCATCAACAAGAATCTGCACTGCTGTTTACTATGTCTACACTACAAGCGTCCTGAAAAGGTCACCCTTCCATCTCCTTCACCTTTGTCCTTCAGAGCCTTGAGCGATGAACCAACACCTGCATCCCCTGCAAACCTATAGTACAATCTCCTGCAGATTAACTACCCAAATTGACCAACCATGACCCAAACATTTCCATACTTTCCACGAGTTTATAACATGTACTCGGTGGTCAAGATTACATCAAAATGGAAATCACACCACAAATTTTGTTACAAGATCAACAACATCATCGTTGCATTTCGAATTGATGGAAACTACCTCATCACTTTTACATGAAAGAAATGCATCACACGACTTATAAAACAAGGCCAAAATATCATTTTTGCTTAAACAAGTGATGGAAAAACACATCATCACTTTTACAGTAAAAATGCAACATATGATTTACAAAAATAAGGCCATGACAAGCTAACATATCTAGAAAATGAATCTAGAAAAACCCCACTTTAGCAAAGTGAATGGGTCATTCCCTTGTGGGGAATTCGCTTGTTGATCAGCTCTTTCGACTGGTTCATGCACGGGAGCTTTCTCTTTAAGGTGCTACTCCGGATGGAGTCTCCAACACATGGCTCTTTGATGGCCACTTCGGTCGGAATGGGTGCAAAAGGTATTTCTCCTCCAAACTTGCTTAACCGATTTCTTTTCCTGTTGTAGAGAAGGCTTTCCACGCCTCATCCTCCTTTGTGCTGCCATCCTTTTCCAACACTTAGAAAACACATGGTTATGTAAACCACAAAAATAGTACATTTTTCGATGCAATGATTTACAACCACGTTTATCAACATTCTTATAATCAAAATGCACTCTGGAATAATGAGATTCATTATACCTTCTCTGGTGGTCTCTGGTGCGATCATGGTGATGAGAGCTCACCTCAGCTCTTTCACTGCAACATGCACTACCATGGAACGATGGGGAAGTGTCCCCATCGTTCCTCTTCCCTAGAGATTTCCCTGGAGAGTTCATCAATATATGTTTTCCCTTGATGTCTTTCTAGCATCCTCCATCAGTGTACCCCAAACCTGCATAGCGAGGTCTCTACACAACCTCCAATGGTTGGATTATGCCATTGCCACGAATGCCAAGTCCTCCTCCTTTTTACCTCATCTTCGTGATGAGTCTCATGACAGTTTCTGTAATGGGTATCTCCACACTTCCAACCGAAATGATATCATGTGAAGAAACTGAATAAAAATCAACACTGTTTACCTCAGCTGTTGATTTTAACATAGGTGAAGAAGGCTTCTCTAAGCCTTCGTTGCGCTTCACTTCCTCCAAGGCCTCTGTCACAACTTGTTGCTTAAGCTGCAATTTTTGCTTCTCCTCCTCCTCTTCCTGTAGGAGTGCCTTCAATGCATCATGATCTGCTTGAAGACTTTCGTTTTTGCGCTTAAATTCTTCCCTTGTGTTTGTCGTGGCTTGCAACTGAAGCTACAATCGATGTTTGTCCTCCTTCTCTTCCTATAGGATTTGCGTGAAGAATTTCATTGTTGCGCTTCATTTCTTCCCACGCCTCTGTCGTGGCTTGCAATTGAAGCTACAATTGATGTTTGTCCTCCTTCTCTTCATTTAGGAGTGTCTTCAATTCGGCGTTCTCAGCTGCTTGTTTTTCATAAGCCTCATACAATATGTTCGCTTTCTCGGACACCCTGAGCATGGTTTCGTACATGTCCATGAAATTCTCCATGGATTAATTCAATGAACGTTCAACAGTTCATGCCTGCAATCCAATCAACAAGAAGACATGCTCTGATACCACTTGAACCGGGGTAAATTCTTGATACCCTTAACCAAGACCTTTCACTTTGGCTGATGTGTTAGAATTGCATTTAATTAAAGTGTTAATGAACATAAATGAACAACTGCATGCTTTAAGAAGAGGAACATAATATGTCAAGATCAACAATCATAAGAACACGTCATTTGATAATGGAGTTCGTCCAGGAGGGACTACATCTCCGAGCCTCGGGGTCAAGATGTTGTAGGCCGCTGCATTAAGTGCTGTAAGGAGTGAAGATGTACATGGAAGTGTTTTCTCTGACATGAAAGGAAAATTCCCTCACGCAAGAGTGGCTAGACCTCTCTACGAGATGTTCCACTATGGAAATCTCATACACAAGAAGGACTCATGTCAATATGACAATATCTCACACATAATGACTATGAGTATCGCGACAACATGGCAAACAAGGGATCTAAAACAACATATATGTGAAAATTAGTATCCCGCCAACATGGCATCAAAGAGATCTCAAACAACATATATGTGACAATGAGTATCCCGCCAACATGGCATCAAAGGGATCTCAAACATAGTACAAATCCATGACAGAAAGTACATCAATAACAAAACAAGATCCCATGACTCATACATCAACAGGGATTTTTACAACACTATGCATCTTAGGGATGAAGAAGTACATGAAATCAACACATCATATACCTCACGCTGAAGATGACTGAAGAATGGGTTGTTGTGCTGCTGGATCTGAAATCACCATCACAATCATGGCATCGAAAGGTGTGAAATCGACTGCTCACTCGCTAAAAGTTGAAACCTGCAACTCCACTTTGAAAAGTGGCTGAAAAATATAAAGCTTAGATGGAAAATCTAAACACACCATTAGATTCTTGGCATCGAATAGTGCAAAATCGACTGTCCATTTTCTGAATTTTGATGAAGTGAAAATTTGGGGCAAAAAGGAATCTTTTAGATTCCTCCAAGATGTTGCTCCATGGCTGGACTGGAAATCTACAACTCAAAAGGGGAACCCAACCTCGCCATTGCGTTCCTTGCAAAAAATCGTGAAAAATGACTCTAGACTTGAATATATTCAGACATGGAGAAAAATTACCTCCACGGGAAAATTTCAAGGCTCATGGTTTTGCTTCGTGTTTCTGGGCCAACTCATGGTTCCACCTACATCGAAATATGTGCCTGCCTTGAACTGTGTGCTCACTCTTCTCCATGGCCCGGACGACGAGATCTACACTCTAGTCCTAGTCCAAAATAAATCCAAACACTTTGATTTTTGAGCTTCCATAAGCCCACTTTGTACTTTGTGTGTCTCTGGAGCCACCTGGATCAGCCTATTGGCAAGTCCCTCTTTGATTCTGCATTCTTTAATGAAATTAGCGACTGCATCAAATCCAAATATGTCCCAAAATCTTCAGTGGAATGAGCACCGAACCCTTCTTCAGCTGAATTAGCACTCTTCAGCGGAATTATCACCGAACTCTATCCCAAACCTAGCAAGGAGAATAGTGGTGGGAAAATAAATTTGAATAGGTCGATTTAGATTTTAGAGTAGCCACCAAATTATATTTTAATAGGTAGTCCAATAAATTTATATGTTCGCTTAGGTTTTAATTAAGTTTTATTTTTATGTGAGTAAAAGGAGAGTTCATTTGACATAGAGGTTATATTTAATGATGTTGAAGTCCGAGAAAAAGTAATAATGTTAGTCTAATTAAGGTATTAATAAAAATTATATTATACCTCTCCAATATAAGTAAGAATGTTCATATAAAGAGGGAAAAGGGACATAGGAAATATCTATCAACCCTTCAGGAGGTGAAAAATGTTTTTAAATCTATGAATAATGTTATCAATAAACTTAAGTAGCTATAGGTAGCCCCTTATTTTTGAGGAAGTTCACTTAGAGCTTAAAAATACCCTATTAGAAGCTAGTCATGGCTTAGAAGGCCTTCACATGTGTTGTTGAGAGAAACATGGGATAAATTTTGACTAAAGGAAATAAGGGGTACAATAAAATCAATGTATAGCACCTACTCAAATCACCAAGAATATATCCAAACCATCAATACGACACATGTATCTGAGAAAAATTATGAAACACCATGGAACAACTCAGATTGAAACTTATAGCCAAACAATCAAGAGTTAGAACAGAGTGTTTAAGTGAACACAATAAAAATAGTACACATTGGACATAATATCATATACACATGGAACATACATATCCAACTAAATGTGGTAGCTAAGTGAACTTCTTCCTACACATAGTGTCTTATATGGCCAAGTTAAGGTGTCATCAAACCAATGATACATTCATGAATTACATATAGATCCATATACCTTACATGGAAAATGATCAATGTGACAGGAATCGTAGGGGTTGAGATGACAATCAAATTTTAAAATATCCTCTAAAAGCCCATATAGAAAAAGGGGTAACAGATCCTATGACATCCAACTTGTGATATATATATATGGTGGGAAATCCTCAAAGTATCTTTGAATAAATATGTCTCGTTGAGGTTGAGGTCAAGAAGAGGTACGATGCCTCACTAATTTGGTAGTTGAAAAAGTTTGAATCTTGTTTTTTCAATTTGGCCCTAAGTAGGCAAGGAAATATGGAAGGAGGTGACCCCCTTGGAAGAGTTCTAAAGGGGAAGTGCACAGAAGGCCTTATATAAAGATCTAATCCAAGTACCTCCCTCATAAAATTTTCTAGACATGTATTTAAATAATGTAGATAACGGCCGATCCAAATGTTGATAAAGACAATAGAACATCCCTTGAATCTAATAATAAATGGGGGCATCTACAGATGAGTTGATCCTTTAATTATATCTCGTATATATGGAAATGCTAGAAGATGTTATTTAAGAATAGGAAGGTCATTATGATTAGTTTCAACTCGACGCGAATGTAAACCCACTTTGAACACACCAAGGAGGGTCTGAAGGGCAACATCTGATGCTCTTGTGCGTAATAATGGCATTACCAACAAACACATACCCTCATAACCAATACCTTGTTCTATAAAAATAAAATGTTTCCAATATGCTCAATTAGAGGTGAAGGATTATTCTAGGAGGTCAATGTGTTGGTTTGGGGTGTTATTTTCAACCTTGAATTCAAGGGTAAAGGGTTAAGGTCCAAGGGCTTTAGTGTCAGAGGATTTAGCGGTTAAGGACTTAATATTTAGGGGATTTAGGTGTTTAAGGGGTTAGAAGTTAAGGTGTTTAAGGGTGAAGGATTAGGTGTTCAAATGCCTGTCACCAATAACATGCTTATTGTTCCCAAAATATGATGATGTACTCTTGGACTACTTGAATGAAGATGGCCAAAAAATTGAGCCAACGTGGTGTGTGCCAATTATTCCAATGGTCCTTGTAAATGGAAGTGAAGGAATTGGAACCAGTTGGAGTTCCCTTGTACCTAAATACAACCCAAGGGAATGCGATAAGATGGATACGATACAATGGTGGTTATATCACCATAACTAGAACAAGTAAGCAGTTGGAACCTATGACTCCAACTACATAGTGATAATACAGAGTGTAAAGAGTGCTAATACTACATATTCAACAAGCAATGGAAGTTCAACTTATTATGGAGAATACTAACAACAAAATAGTAACTAGTATCACTATTACTGCTTGTATGTATAATAAGCCTCTATCATATCCATAGGAGTTACCAACCCAACTTAACTAGTACAATAGTGATATGCCTATATTCACAATACATAGCAAGTACTCTAAGATATCATGTTCAAAGCGTATAACAGGTTAAGCAAGCACATTATTCTCGTAATTATGGTTACTAATATAATATCAATCATAATCAAGCCTTGATAAGCAGATCATTTTACATGGTTATCATGTTGGTTATGTCATTACCTATCACCATTTCATGAGTACTAGTAAGCGGAACCTGATTACAAGAAGTAGAGTTCAAGCCTAATGTTGAATATGAACTAATAACACATCTCTATCAGATCAAATATTAGGGAGATACAGTCTCCTTGTACAAACAATATACATAGAGTAAGAACCATGTATTCATTAGAGTGATTCCAGGTGATCAAGTAACATAGTATGCCCATGATATACGTAAATCTTAGGTATGATATTGCTCGTATTTCACCTATTGCTTAAGCTTAGAGTTTGAATGCCATCTATATTATGGATAATGATTGGATATGTATAAAAGTTACAATAAGCTTAGTTGTAGTTATAAAAGTGTGTATATTACTAATATAACCATAACCTGCTTAGTAATACCTGAAGGAGAGTAATACTCATAGCTTAAAGTGATACACATAGTACGTGTATTATTTGCAACTACTCTGTTATATCAAATTGATGCACATGTTATATATAAATAGTAATGGTTATAGCACTATGTAACATGAACATGATGAAACCTGATTCCATATATAGTATGCCTTAGTTTAGATAGAGCATGTAGAGTGATAACCAAGTTGTTGTATGTATTCAGATTAGTTATGCCTACTCAATTACATATAACACGTAATATCACTAGTACAAACTAAGTGTGTTAGCTCTTTTATTACCCCAGGATATAAACTATGTTCTAATTACATTGCTTTATCATTACTATTAGGATATGCATCACATAAGAGTCTGATTTCAATGACTAAGCTTAGACTGATCTATGTAATAACTTGAATATGGTTAAGATATAGCTTAGATAGTGTTTTTTTTTTACAACAACGGATAAGTTTTGGATTAGGTGGCCGTAAACCAGCTACCGCGTGCTATTATAGGGCTGTCTTGATTGAAGGAGCTTTTCGAGTTACAGCAAGTGGAATTGCTTTCCTCTTTACAGGGGTTGGAAGCGCCAATGAGAGAGTGCTGCTTAATGGCCAGATCAACTTGAAAAGATGCATAGAAACTGCCAGGGGGAATATGGTAATGCGCAGAAGTTTGAAAAGGAAGGGCCTCTAGATTTCTTTCCGCTTTAGCATGCAGATCCTTAGCCTTCTTTCTCAAATAACCGAGAGATGAACCTTCGCTCGTGCTGGCTTGGCAAGCGGAACTGTGTAGCCGAGGCCAATCTGCGGATGCATTTGGAGCTGACTTCAAGATCCACCCAGAACCTGCCCAGAAGTTGAGAGATTGGAACGGCAGAGAGGTCATGATGGGATATCGGTTAGAATGAAGATTTAAGATAAAGTCCGTGATCCTTAGCGCCAGTCTGTTTGAAGTAATCCAATCCCGGAGGGCTTTAGGGTGGGGAGCAAAGGGAAACAGAGGAGTGCCTGAAGTAGCTGAGGGCCAGTCTTTAAAAAGGTTAAGGAATGTTGCAGATAGATTCGACATTATTTACAGAGAGAGATCTCCTACTCCGGAGAGAGCCAAGGTTGGCTTCCAAGTCAGCCTGAGAGTTCAGATTTCTAAGAATATGGTAGAAATATATTTTGCGGAACTTGGGCAAAATGAGCCTAATTGTTTTGAGAAAAGGGGCTAATTGGACCTTAGCAGGATTCTTCTGCGATATCAAAGCCTGGATAATGATCCTGGAGTCTCCAAAGGCAGAGATAGAGAGGAAATTCCTTTTGAGCGCCAACTTTAGTCCCTGCCATAAAGCGAGAGCCTCCGCTCTGTTGTTAGATTCGATGCCTAGCCCCCAAGCAAACCGCACAACTATAGAACCACCAGGACTCAAGATAACACCACCGCCGCCAGCCGCCCCATGGTTTCCTCTAGAGGCCCCGTCGAAGAATAGACAGTGATCATCTAGGGCAGATCTCCACTTGATGAAATCCAGCTCACCCAGACAGATTTCCCAGACAGAATGAGTAAAAGCAGGAGTGCTGGGGCTGATCTTATGGTTTGGAATGAGATAGACAGCCAAAGATCCTCCTCACTTTCCAGGGCCATCTCGTTTCTGATAACAGAGTTGGCTTCTAAAACCTCACCCAAGAGAGCCTTGATTTTAGAGATAACTCTGGCAGGGATACAACTCTCATCTCTGAAAATTATATTATTCCTCTCCAGCCACAATTTCCAGCATATGAACTTGGGAATCCACATCCAGCCAGTCTTGAGAAGGATTTTTTTGGAGAGGCAGAATGGAGATAAGTTTGCCCAGTTTCGGAGAAGATTTGGAATGTTTCCGGGAAGCTCAACTTTGTCAGGTCCTAGCATTAGGACACCTCTCCAGAATTCCTGAGCAAAGGGGCACATTAATAACAGGTTATTAGCTGTTTCTTCATCCGATACACATAGAGGGCATCTGGATGGCCCTTCCATTCCATGCCTTCTCATATTGTCTCTTGTGAGGATACTTTTATGCGCCAGCTTCCAGCAGAAGAAGTCGACTTTGGGAAGTGAGGGAAAGTACCAAATGAACTTCCATTGAGATGGATCCGGAGGAACATTTGGGATAGCCATCATTCTTTTGTAGCCTTCAGAAGTAGAGTAAGAGTCAGACAGCGAGCCCCACCCTCGTTTATCCTTAGAAGTAGCCTTAGTAGGGGATTTACCTTGGAGCAAGTCCAGCAATAACGTGGCTTCTCCTTCCAGCCGATGAGGAACTTCCCCAAGATTCCAATTGTCCCAAAGCCCATCCGACCAGTTGGAGATGTCCCAAAGGGTGTGTAAATTGCGGGCCTGCAGTCAAGTTTTAATATTTACAAGATCCTCCACCTGGCCCAGAGGTTGATCACCAAGGATCGGATCATCCCAAATTCTAATTTTTTTCCCATTACCTGGGATCCATTAAAGCTTATGCCTGAAGTGCTCCAAAGCAGAGAGACAGAGTTTGTAGAGCAGAGATCCTTTGGTTGTTCTAGGAGGCTGATCCAAACACCTCAGCCGCTTCCCATGAAAATACTTTTTCCAAAGAACACTTTTGCTCCAACTAGGATTGCCAGAGACAATGTTCCAAAGGATCTTGGAGCCTAGAGCAAGGTTCTGGGCAGCCAGATCATGCATTTGGAGACCTCCTTCCAATAAAGGCTTCTTGAGAGTGTCCCAATTAACTAAATGAAGCATTCGATCATTATTTTTCCCCCCTTCCCACAGAAATATTCTCAGTAGATCATCCATTTTGCTGATAAATGTTTTAGGGGCCAGAAGTATGGAGTGCTGATATAAAGGCAGGCTTATAAGAACAGATTTCATAAGGATTACTTTCCCAGCATTGTTCAACCAAGAGGCTCCCCACGCTTGAATTATGAGTTTTAGCTTCTCTAGCAGGGGCATCCAGTGGGCAACTTTAGGTTTAGATTTGAAGATAGGGATCCCTAGATATTTGAAAGACTCCCAGGTTCAGGTTCCTTCCATTCCTAAGAGTCTTGCAATGTCTGTCAATTCTTTGATCAAGAAATTCCAGCCATAGATTGTGCTTTTTAGGTAGTTGATCTTGTTGCCCGAGACCGCCCTATAAGTTTCCAGGTCCGTCTTGAAGGACCTTGCAGAGTTTATGCTAGCTCCTCCAAGCAATAATGTGTCATCCGCGAACTGGGCATGATTTATGTCTTTGGTGTTGTGAGCCATTCTAAGGCCAGGCAGAGACTAGATCTGTTGAGTGTTGGCTAGTTGGAAGCTGAGCACTGAGGCTTGAATGGCATAAAGGAGCGGGGACAAAGGGCAACCTTGTCTTAGGCCCCTTGAGGCTTGGAAGAAATCAGAAGAGCACCCATTAACCAATGGTGCAATCCAAGGAGCGGCAATACAGGCTTTCACCCAGTTTATGGTGGAAGTGGAGAAGCCCAACTTCATCATCACAGTAAACAGAAATTCATGACGCACTCTATCAAATGTGTTAGCCAAATCGAGCTTAATCACCATACCTTTCTCATTTTGTTGAAAGCTTGAGTGGACTGCTTCTTGCACCAGCACAATGTTATCCAGGATCTTCCTCCCTTTAATGAATCCACCTTTATTTTCAGGTATGATGGCTGGCAGAATTTTCTTGAGGCGAATGGCGATGATTTTGGTAACCAGCTTATAACTGATATTGCATAAAGAGATGGGCCTGAATCTGCTGAAATCAGAGGCGCCTTTCTCTTTTGGGATCAAGGCTAGGAAGGCCGAGTTTATGCTGCCTCCAATCTTGGCACAAGACTGCGATTTCCGGACCATTCTCAGGAGATATTTTTTTATTGTGGCCCAGCAAGCCTGATAGAACCTTACTGTGAACCCATCAGGGCCAGGAGCTTTATCTGGTTCCATGCATTCCAAAGCATTTTTGAGCTCATTCATGATGATCGGAGCGTTCAGCAAAGCATTATCAGAATCTTGAACACAGTGGGGGATAAGATCAAACGGATAGGCATGAGGATCGATGGGAGGGTCATCAGGGGCAGAATAGAGGTCTTTGAAGAAGGAGTGGGAAGCTCTCTTAATGCCTTCAAAATATTTAACCACCATGTTTTGATAATGAATTTCATTAACAGATTTGAAATGCTTGCGTGCTTCAGCTTGCTTATGAAAGAAGCTTGTATTTTTGTCTCCAACATGTAACCAAAGATTTCTGGACTTCTGTCTCCAGAACTCTTCTTCTTCCCTACTTTCTTTATGGAAATATTTTTGCAGTTCAACTTCTTTTTGAATGAGGCTTTGAGTGACAACTGAATTCTCCATTACTAATTGGTGGGCAGCAAGGTTGTCCAGAGTCTCCTTTCTTTTGGAGGAGGGATTTTTCAATCTTTTAGCCCACTCCTTGAGTCCACGTTTAAGACCCCTCAGCTTTTCTTCCCACACAAAGAAAGGAGAACCTTGGACATGCCGATTCCATGCCTCAGAGACCACCTCTTGGAAGTCGTCCTGCTGAATCCACAGTGGACTGAAACGAAATGGAATAGGGCCAAGGTTTCCATCCAGGGAGAGCTCAAGCAGAATGGGTTTATGATCAGAAGTGGAGTTCGGTAAAATTTTAGAGGTGGCCATTAGACCTCTAGTCAAGAAAGAGGTTTGGACGAGGAATCTGTCCAAACGAGAAGCAATATGGTTGGGGCCTATTATTTTGTTGGACCGGGTGAATTTCCCAGATGTGGGCTTGATATCCTCCAGATCCCAGGCCAACATAAGGTTTTCAACCCATTCTCGAGCTGGATCCCTGACCGGGGAGCCCCCCTTTTTTCATCAACAGCTAGAGTAACATTCAGATCTCCTGCTATGATAATATTTTCAGGATTGTGCAAAAGAAGATAGGACTGGAGCGAGGCCCAACAAATTTTTTTCTCAGCAGGTAATACTGGAGCATATAGATTGAACATACTTACTTATTGGCCATATTCTTTGTGAAGGAGCTTCGTGAAAAGCCAATGAGGGCAGCATTCTTCATGAATCAGATCATAAATGGAACTGTCCCAGAAGGAGGCAATCCCACCGGAAGCGCCACGAGCACTGACAGCACGCCCATGGCCTTTATGCCATAACGCTTTGCTAACTTGGAGGAGAAGAAGATTCTCCAGCTTCGTCTCCTGGATGAGAAGGATTTCAGGCGAATACAACTTCACAATGACTTTTAGGGCTTCTTCTTTCAGCTTGCTACCTAACCCTCTGCAGTTCCAGGAGACATATTTCATTATTTACTGGCATGGGAGGGTGTGGCTCCTTTTGGAGCCATGCCATGCTTGCGCCCGGATCTGGTGTTCATCATTCCTTTGAGAGTTTTCTAGGACCCTTGGAGTACATTCAAATAAGTTTTCTCCTCTCTTTGTTTTTTCTTGGATTTCCGACCCCTAGCCAACTTGATAGGGGTGACTTGCGAGCTTTCTGATTCATAATCTATCTCTTCTGTTTCTCCCCCGGATTCGGAGGCAAGACTGATGTGCTCCTCGTTACCTTCTTTTCCCCCATGATCTTCATCTACTGGAGGAATGAATGAGTCTTCCCCAGTTTCATTCATTTTCTTCGCCAGGTCTTCTGGTTCTTCTTGGGTCTCGATGGGCTCCCCCTTTTCACCTGAGGGAGAGTCGGATTTTGGAGCTTATTTGGCCTTTGAGTTAGTCAGGGGCTTCCCCAATGGCCCAGAATTTTTCCTTGGGATAGCCTTGCCTTTTTTGATCTCTTTCCAACCTTCGTCTTCCGCCTTGTCCCCTGTTGGGGCTTTTGGGAAATTCCGCTGGAAGTGGCCATGTTCATGACAGGTTCTGCATTTGAAAGGCAGTTGCTCGTAGTCCAGTTTTTGATAATGGTGCCATTCGCCAACTGTGAGTTTTACTGCTTCAGGTAGACCAGCTTCCAGGTCGACTTCAACACAGATTCGTGCGCAGGTGTATTGGCCCTTGTTGTCAGCTTTGTCAATGAATCGACCCAGCCCATTTCCAATCTTCTGCAAGGATTGAAAACTCCAGCAATGGATCGGGAGATTGGGGAGCCGGACCCAGACAGGGACTTCCTTAGGGACATCGACAGAGGGATCGAAGTTAGGGGTCCATTTATTGAGATACAGACCCTGATTTCCCATGAAATATGGACCATTTCTAAATACCAGATCCCGATCTTCTTTGGTGGTGAATTCGAAGATGAAATAGCCTCTTCCGACCGCGTAGTAGATCACATTGTTTTTCAGTTGAGGTCTCCAGTTGCGTTGAATCCAGTCGTCAGTTGTTTTTGTAGAGGGCCATCGATCCATAAATTTCCCAACCAGCCCTCTGTCGGCCAAGGCAAGGGCGATTTTTATTGGCTGTTCCTCAGGCAAGGCGATTTCAGGGATTTCCTCCAGCTTTTTGATGAATTTCAGAACCTCAGGGATCGAGCAGCTCTTCCTTTTCTGCGATAACAGGCTGCGAAAAGCTTGCTCGGTTGAAAGTGGAGGGGTGGGAGAAGGCTCCCCACCCCCAGTCTCGCCCATGGCGGCGGCTGTGGCCTCGGCTTCGAAGCGAATCAAACCTACAGAGGAGCTTCAGCGCACGCAAAAAAAAAAATCGATTTGGGTACCTCCTGCTTAGATAGTGTTGAATAAGGAAACATAGAAAAATTTCCACACACATGACCCGACCTGACTCGAACCCAACTCGAACGCGTTTCCTTGGGCACCCTCACATGGCACGACCCAACCCACCCAATAGGTTAAAGATTTCAGAATTCATGTAGTTGAGGATTGCTTATGTCAGTTTTAAATATACTTGGAGCAAACTAAGGGAATTTGAATGTTGTTTTGAGTATATTGTGGATAGAACCTTTGAGAGATATTGTAGACCTGTATGTGATTGTTAACCTTACATTTGGTATGATAATGAACCAGTTTTAAAGGATGATGATAGGTAAAGAGTCATACTCATATCCTATTTTTTCTTTTGAGGGGACATGAATTACATTGGGTCATCCCTGGAGATGAGCCTTACTTTATTCCTATGAACTTAGATGCATTTGTGGACATTAGAATACCATATCATTTCCCTTTGAAGGAAAAGGTTTGGTGGATAATTAGGGGAAATTTGATTGTCCAAAAAATGTAGATCGGATTTGAGGACCTTGTGGCTTTTTTCCTTCGACCCAAGTAGTGCTTGGAGGTTGCATTTGATGGTTTAGTGGAAACAAACCTAATATGACAAAGAATATTAGTGTTTGAGCACCTATTCTTTGGGTTAAAGGCTTAGGGGTTCTAGGAGTTAAGGGGTTTAGGGGTTTAAGCATCAGGGGTAAATGATAAAGGGTAAAGGGTTAGGGCATAGGCGATTTATGGGTTAAGGGGTTGAGGTCTAAGGGGTGTGTCAGTTAGAGGCTAATGACAGTGGTTAAGGGCTTCCAGGGTTAAGCACCATGGGCTTAGGGGTTAGGGGATTTAGGCGGTTAAGTGCTTAAGGGTTATGGGATATAGGTGTCAAAATGTTAAGGGGTTAGGGGTTAGGGCTAAAGGGTTAAGGGTGAGGTTTAAGATGATAAGGGGTTAGGGATTAGGGGCTTCAAGGATTCTAAGTTAAGGGTTAGGGTTAAGGGGTTAGTGTCTTAGGGTTTAAGGGATCAAGGGGTTAATGGGTTGTGAGTTATGACTATAGGGGTTAAGGGATTATGGCTCTAGGGTTAATGGGATAGGGAATTTGCTAATTATGGGTTAATGGATTATGGGTTATGATAATGGGGCCCCTAATCACCTTATCACCCTTATATATATATATATATATATATATATATATATATATATATATATATATTAAATTTATTTATTTATTATTATTTTTTTAAACAGTGGTTTAATTAATTAAAAAAAAATTCCTAGGCAAAAATTAATTAAAAATCTAATCTAAATGTAAAACGAGTCACACGAGGTCGCAGGCACGACCTGACCCGCCCGAACGAAGGGTGCATGAGAAAGAAAACAGGAAACGGATAGCACAAACGTGCACAAGGAACATGGGTGCCCTCACACGACCTGACACGACCCGACTAGGACGCGTTTCCTTGGGTGCCCTCACACGACCCGACCTGACCCGATTCACCCGAACGCGTTTCCTTGGGCACCCTCATATTATGGCACGACCCTACTCGACTTAACCCGAACGCGTTTCCTTGGGCGCCATCACATGACCCGACCCGACCCGACTTGCCCAAACGTCGAAGGCATGAGGGAGAAAACAGAAAACGAGTCGGACGAATGTGTAGTACAAGGCACACGGGCAGTCACAACTTAGCATTTTTATACGACCACCCTCACATGACCCGACCTGACTTGCCTGAACGTGTTTCCCTGGGCGCCCTCACACGACTCGACCTAACCCACCTCGATCCACCCGAACACATTTCCTTGGGCGCCCTCACATAACACGACCCGACCTGACTCGCCCGAACGTGTTTCCTTAGGTGCCCTCACATGACCCGACCCGACCCGCACGAATGCGTTTCCTTGGGTGCCCTCACACGACTCGACGCCACCCGACCCACTCGAATGTATTTTCCTATGTGCCCTCACACGACACGACCCCACCCCACCCAACCTGACCCGACCCGCCCGAACGCATTTCCTTGGGCAGCCTCACATGACACGACCCGACCCGACCCAAAACGACACATGCGGTCACAACTTAGCATTTTTATATGACAACCCTCACGCAACCCCACCCCACCCGACCTAGGCCGCCCGAACGTCAAACGCACGAGGGATAAAACACAAAACGGGTCGCACAAACGTGCAGTACAAGGCACCCGGACGATTAGTACAACTTAGGATTTTTTATATGACCATCCTCAACCAACTCGACCCAACCCAACCCGACACGCCAAAACGCGTTTCCTTGGGCATCCTCACATGACTCGACCCGTCTGAACACGTTTCCCTGGGAGCCCTCACATGACCCGGCTTGATCCAACCCAGCCTGCCCAAACACGTTTCCCTGGGCACCCTCACATGACCCGACCCACACGAACACATTTCCTTGGGTGCCCTCACATGACCCAACCCGGACGGACACATTCCTTGGGTAGCCTGCCATGATCCGACTTGACCTGACCCGCCCAAATGTGTTTCCTTGGGTGCCCTCATATTACGACATGACCCAACCTGACCCAACCCGAACACGTTTCCTTAGGCACCATCACATGACCCGACCCGACCCGAAGCGCCTGAACATCAAATTCACGAGGGAGAAAATGAAAAACGGGTTGCACGAATGTGCACAAGGTACATGGATGGTCAAAAATTAGCATTTTTTATATGCCTCCCTCACACGATCTGACCCGAACACGTTTCCTGTGGCGCCCTCACATGAAACGATCCGACTTGCTCGAACGAAGGGTGCACGAGGGAGAAAATGGAAAACATATTGCATGAACATGCATAAGCAACATGGGTGGTCACAACTTAGCATTTTTTTATATGACCACCCTCACACGACCCGACCCGCCTGAATGCATTTCCTTGGGCACCCTCAATACGACACAACCTGACCTGACCTGAACCGAACGCATTTCCTTGGGCACCATCACACGACTCGACCCGACTCGCCCGAACCTGTTTCCATAGGCACCCTCACACGACCTGACACGACCCGACCCGATCAGACACGTTCCTTAGGCACCCTCACATGACCCGACCTGACCCGACCCGCCCAAACGTGTTTCCTTGGGTGCCCTCATAGTACGACATGACCCGACCCGACCCGAACACGTTTCCTTGGGAGCCATCACACGACCCGACCCGACTTGACCCGCCCAAACGTCGAAGGCACGAGGGATAAAACAGAAAACGGGTCGCATGAACGTGCACAAGGCACACGGGCAGTAACAACTTAGGATTTTTGATATAACCTCCCTCACACGATTTGACCTGAATGCGTTTCCTGTGGCGCCCTCAAACGACACGACCCAACCCGCCTGAACGAAGGGTGCACGAGGGAGCAAATGGAAAACGGATCGCACAAACGTGCACAAGCAACATAGGCAGTCAAAAAATAGGATTTTTATTACGACCACCCTCACACGACCTGACCCGACCCAACCCAACCCAACTCGCCCGAATGCATTTCCTTGGGTGGTCTCACACAGCATGAACTAATTGGACCCGACCCGACCCGCCCGAACGTGTTTCCTTTGGTGCCCTCACAATACGGCACGACTCGACCTGACCCGACCCGAACGAGTTTCCTTTGGCGCCATCACACGACTTGACCCAACCAATACGAATGCGTTTCCTTGGGAGGCCTCACACGGCACGACCCAACCAGACCCAACCCAACCCGCCTGAATGTGTTTCCTTGGGCACCGTCACCCGACCCAACACATTGTTCCCAAACCCTTAAATCGATCACATGATCCAACACATTGTTCCTAAACTCTAAACCCTAACTCCCGAACACTGTTACTAAACCCTAAATCCTAACTCCCGAAACATCACAATTCTAACGCTTTTCCTTAGTGTCGTAATTCTGACACTTGTCTCCTAAACGTCACAATTCTGAAACTTGGCTCCGAAATGTCGCAATTCTGACGCATACTCCCAAAATGTCTCAATTCCAACGCTTTTCCTTAACGTCGCAATTCTGACACTCTGCTCTTAAACGTCGCAATTTTGACACTTGGCTCCAAAACGTCGCTATTTCGACGCTTTGTCTCGAAATGTCAGTATTCTGACAATTTTCCTAAACGTTGTTGTTCCGAAGATACTCCCTAAATGTCACTAGAGTGACGCTTGTTGGCAGGATTAAAAAAATTGAGAAAAATTGGCGAACTTTTTGACAATACGTCAAAAGTGTCAGAACTAAAGTGTCGGAAAATTGACCATATGTACTAGTGGGTTGAAAAATGATCCATCGAAGCTAATGTGAGGGTTTCACCAGAAGCCCTCGGACGTGAACTCACTTGAGCTCTTCACCATTAAAAAATGATATGATGGAGTCAAATGATCAATCATTGAGCTCCTTTATCCTTTTATAATCGTTCATTGAGACTTATCCAAGGTTCTCGAAGGTTTTAGATTTTCCTTTAATATTATTTTATTGAAAGAAAATTTTCCCTCCAAAATTATTTTGATTTTTTTTTAATAATAATAAAATTGGATAAATTCCCATGGATCTTTTAGATTAACTTTTACTTATCCATGGCCTATTAGGAGATGACTAGGCAAGTGGAAGCCATGTCGTCAACTCATGAAATTCATGAGATATGGAACGTTACATGCAAAGATGTGTATTTCCAGTTAGTTTAAAACCCATAAGAAAGCAAAGAGTTAAGTTCTTTGAGTGGGTGAAATCTGGGGTGCCGAAAGTGGAGGGTTGATTGCCTCTTAAAAAAAAAAAGTTTAAAAAAATAAACATCCTTCCCTAATCACTCCAAAATTTACAAGATTCCTAGGGGCGCATTTCACATGAGTTTACAGATGCTTCAACTTGCATGCATCTTCCAACAAAGGTTAGGTGATACTAGTAAGTAGTCCTGGTAGAAGGAACATGGCAGTATTAATCAATGGTTTTTTCTTCAAGATCTCTAGAGGATTGCAGCAAGGGTGTGCACTTTTTCCCCTACTTTTTACTCTGGTCATTGATGCACTCAAAAGAGAAGTGGAGACACATCTAATGTTCCTTGATGATATCATCTATTTTGGAGAAGCCAAAATATCAGAATGGTAGGCCTTCTACCAAGTCATTACAAAAATTGGTAGAGCTTCAGGCCTCGTCATTAACAAAGGAAAATAAAAAATTATCTCAGACGAGGAGAATTCAGAGCTATTACAACAAATTGCATCTCTTTTTGGCATAAAAATTAGATCATTTTCTGATAGATTCAATTATTTGGGCTTCCATTTGAAGCCAAGAAATTATGAAAAGTAAAACTAGAACTAGCTTATTAATAAATTTGGAAAAAAAACTTGCCCTATTAGATTATAAGTGGCTCACTCTTGGGGAAGAGTGACAATGGTCAAGGCAGTTCTGCAAGGGATATCAGTGTTCTAGATGCACCAGTTTCATATACCTTTGGTGATCATCCATGGGGTCACTAAAATCATAGAAAAATTCCTTTGGGCTGATTTAGGTGGGTGTTCGGGTTATAAGGTATAATATACGCTTCATTGCCACCCTACTCTCTAAGAACCTATGGAGGGCTTCCAATGAACCCAAAATTTGGTAATATGTTATTCAGGGTAAGTACCTTCAACACTCAAACTTGGAGGATTGGGTATAAATTGGGGCTCCTACAAAAAAAATGCATCTTACATATGGCATACGGTTCTGTGGTAATTTTTTTGGGGAGGTGGAAAATGGAGAAAAGGTTTTAATTGGTTTGGAAGCCATAAAAATTATAACAAGGGCTCATAACCTCTCGACTCCTGCCATACAATTTATAAATGAACACAATATTTTCTCCTTGGCCATCCTTGGTACTTGTCGACTCCCTTCATACCTATGAATTGGTCGCACTCTTGAGAAATTTATATTTTTGAGGAGAATGAGATCGAATGGGAGCATTAACGAAATAACTTGTGCAACGCAGGGATCTCTATGTCTCACATGGATGATAAGCTAGTGTGGAGAGGTAGAACATCAATAGGCAAAATTTTTGCTAAAGAGCCTTATTCGTTTATTCCATGAACAGTCATCCTGAACTCCACGTGTAATGGTTAGCTCTAATGTGGAAGTGGGAAGTTCCACTAAAGCTAAAATGTTTCACTTGGTTCTTTTTAATCAGATTCTCATTTAGGAAAATATGATTAAAAGGGGTTTCCAAAATAGAACTAAAGGATATTGATTGGATATAGATCAAAAAAGGGGAAAAAAATAGAGCATAGAAATGGTTTTGTTCATACTGCTCTAATTTTTTTGTTTTTGTTTTTTGATGTGTATCCGATGATTATCCTTTAGTTCTATTTTAGGAGAGATTTTTTATCTATATTTCTCATGTCTTGATCACAGACAGTTGTGGTATTTTCTCAAGGTGAATCAATGTTTAGAGGGAAGTTATAACTATGGACTCTGCTGACTTTCCTTTTCTTTTTTTGTCTCCTTTATGGATATTGAGCCATGTTCGACCTATCCCGGATATTGCAGGTTACCATTGGTTCTCAGTTTCCAGGTAGGATATGAGGAGCTTGGGAGGGGTCATAGGATTAGGTGGAGTTTCTTGTTTATCTAATGACTCTCTCCGGAACAAGGTATCTTTGGTAGTCGAAGATCAGTTTTTCAGGTTTATGTGGATTCGGACTAGTGTCAGAGTCTCTCATTCGAGAGACATATACATTGCAGTTTGTTACTTTCCCTCAGCCTCTTCACCATTTTCCATCCATAATGGCTCAAATGGGGACCCCTTTACAGACTTGTACTCCAGCATAAACCAATACTCTGTTTTTGGGAAGTTGTCCTCCTAGGAGATTTCAATGCTCATACTACAAATCTCCATATCCCTTTCCATGATCAATTAGAGGATGTGTTATGTAACTAGGGGATAGATCCAAATTCAGTAGGGCTTCACTAGATGTCAAATGATGCTTTGGGGCCCACTACAATTATGGTAAGCATATATTTCAGTTGGGGGAATCACAAGATTTTTTTATTTTAAATGGTCTCCCAAGTTTCCTAGAGTCCCGCTTCTTCACATGTTGACCATATGGAAGGGGTGCGAGGGTAGTTGATTATGTCCTTGCTAGCCAAAACTTTCTCCTTTTTATTCACCATCTCTCAGTCTCCCCCATCCCTTTCGTTGATCATGCCCTTTTTTCCTTCTCTCTATGATTTGACCCTCCCATTCCATCCCATCCTTCTCCTCGAGGCCCACCCCGAACCACCTTTCGATTTGACGAAGGTGACCCTAACATCTTCTCCTCTACCCTACGCAAGATGCTCCCACCGGAGACCTAATTATCCATGCTTGATTATTCTTCCACTAAATACACCCACTTCAATCTGCCACATGGGAAGCAGCACTCAAATCCTTCCCCCACTCCACTTGTTCCACTTCCATCTCCCCAAAATTTGGATCTTTCCCCATGAACAAATGGTATGATGACGAATGCAAGACTCTACATCGATAACTTTGATATTCTCTCACCCACTCTCTACCCCTACCTCAAATCTTCTTATCGTCGTCTCCTCCATCGCAAGAAACTACTATTTGCCTCTCATAGAAGACAAGAACTTTATGCTCTCCTTTCCCAATCCCCTAAACAATTTTGGCATACCATCCTTCCCTAACACTCCCCTCTTCCATCTGACCTCGACCCTTGATCCATGTTCTCTCACACTTCCAACCTTTATGATATTTCAGGGAAAGCCCAAATCCATGTTACCTCCCCACCCTCTTCCTGTTACCTATTCTCAGACAAATATATTAGAGAGGTCGTTTGGGTGATGAAAAACAACAAAGCAGCTGATGAGGAAGGCTACCAAGCATATTTATTTAAGCACGGTTTCCATGCTTTGGTTAGCTACTTTTCTTCTCTCTTCAACCATTTTGTCCGTGAAGGCTTTCCACTAGCATGGTCACATTGCATCATCCATCCAATACATAAATTAGGCTCCGTCTCAAATCCTAATAACTATAGAACGATCATGGTGGGCTACATGTTCTCGAAGTTATATGCTACTATTCTACATAGGAAGCTCTCTAGTGGCCTTAACCAAAGACAAATCAGAGCTAGGGGACATGCAGGTTTTTGACAGACTCATCAGACCATTGACCACATCTTCACCCTTCGCGCTATGATTGAGGAGGAATGACACAGCTCTTCGAAAGTATATTGTTATTTCGTAGATTTTTGTAAATATTTTGACTGTGTTCTGAGGGAATCCTTACTCCAGAAACTCAGAGCCTATTGGCATCTCAATGACCCTATTTACATCTATTACACGCCTATATGAGTCCATCCTTGGTCGTCTTGCATGGCTCATGGGATGTTTGATTTTATCAAAAGCACTATTGGGGTTAAACAGGGTTGTCCACTGTCCCCTACCTTATTTGGGATCTATATTGATGAGTTGGAGGCATTTATACATGAGCATATGCAAAATATTGATGGATTCATTCTTCACCAGGTTTTGATATCTATTCTACTCTTTTTTGATGACATGGTCCTCCTCTCCTTATCTTCAGAAGGATTATAGAGGCAACTGAATGCCTTAGCTCCATTTTGCGATATTTGACAATTGACGGTCAACCTGGGTAAAACCAAGGTTATGATCTTCAATGAGGTGAAGAAAACTTTGGACATTCACTTCTTATTCATAGGGGACGAGGTTGATATCACTAGCACGTATACTTTCCTTGGGGTGCAATTCTCAGGTCCCCGCTTCAATTTGCAACCAATGCTTCCTTTTGCAACCAACGCTTCAGCCTCATATTAAAAAACGATATGGATCCTTATCCCTTCTTGAGAGACAGTGCTTTCGACATCTCGTCCAAGATGATCCTCATGGACTCCTTGGTCTGTCCCACTGTTGTATATGTCTCAGAGATTTGGGGACTGTATTTACTTCAGTCAGATTGGGCGTCAGCTGAGAGAGTCCAGACTCTTCTTCTCCGTCGCATCATTAGATGCAAATAGACAGTACCTCAACACATCATCCATGTAGAGTTTGGAGCTCAAACCTTTCGTCTTGAGATGATCTTCAGTTTTGTCTCATTCTTGCATCGTGTCTGAGGCTTTGCAGAGTCGATACAGGGTAGGGATTGATATCCTTACTTGGCATATTTATCTTATGAGACTATTTCTCGTTCTACTCCATCGAGTCAAGTTAGATGTTGGTTTACAAAAGTTTCAGATCTCTTAGAATCAATGAGAATTCAGTTGGATTGTGTCCTTCCTTTCTGATATTCCATAGATGCTCCTGGTCACCTTTTACCTACTAGACAGGAGATGAACAAGATCATCAGGGAGGACATCTACAAGAATTTCCTCCAGGTCACCTGGGTCAATCCTCTGGGAGGGTTGTGCCCAAAGATGGCCTTTTATGCTGAGCACTTCTTAGAGTTGAGAGACAAGCTCATTGATCAACCCTAGTACACGTTTCACGATTGGATGCATGATCTTTGCTTACCTCTAGGCCAGTTCAGAGTAGGCTCTCATAGAATTCAAGTAGAGACAGACCACCAAATTGATAGACCAGACAAAATCAGCTAGGTATTTCATTTACAGGATGTGGAGACCGAGGTGAACTTCATGTTTGGATTCCCTGTCTACTACGAGATCAGAGGAAGGTTCCATTGCTTGTTTAGAGATTCTCATACCCTCGCCAACTTCTTCAGGTATCCCGATCAGATATTTTTGGCCCTATATATCCAGGAGTCCCTTAGGTTTCGAGCACATATTATTCAGCCTCCCATCAAACCAGATCCCACACAGAGGATCATGACATTTTTGATGTTACTACCTTCAGCCAGGGGCACCAAGAGATGGATTGATACAAGTTCATATCCACGTTCTAGATAATTGAGGATCCATGGAACTTCACCCCACCATATGAGATTTCAACAACAAATCCATCTCAGATCCATTCTTGGGAGACAAACTAGGTCCTTCAGACCTCAACAGTGCGCGAAATCCCCTACGCAACGTTATAGCGGACAACCCGCACTTTCCACCAGCCCTTCATTGAGCCAATAGAATTTGTGGATTTTCTTCAGTTTTCATCTAGCCTTAGATGTCAGGATAGATGGGTTTGATCCTTAGACCCATCATTTCCTAGATCTTCTCCACCAGGGCATTCCGTACATTGTATTTTTATGTTCCTGCATTGTACCTTTTATATTCATGCATTGTATTTTTATAGGAGACTGTTTGGTTCTCCCACATTGTATGGACATCATTGTAATCAACAATCTCTTTGACCTACTTTGTGGTCATTAGTTGGACATAAGTATAATTATCTTATCTTATCTTATCTTTTCTCCTTGATGGTGTTCTATCATGGAATGTAAATGGACGCCATCTGGACACTTCTTCACTCCAATATTATCTTCTTCTCTATATTCCTCTCTATGGTTCTCAATGTTTCTTGGCCATAATATTTAGTGTTGTGATGAATTTGGGACCATAACTGATTATATAAACTGCTTTTTTAATGAAAAAAGTCTGTTTTTTCCTTGTGAAAAATAAATAGTCATGTTAGATGTTTTTAAGTTATTTTTTTTAATATCGTTGTGTATTTATTTATCCCCATTCTCTTTTATTAATATAAGAACCATATCGCTCTATTTCTTCCCATACTCTTTGATTAATCTAATAATACCACTTAGAATCATTTTTCATGTTTTCTTTAATTAATCTAAGAACAAGACCGCTCATTTCCTTCCCATTCTCTTTGATCAGTCTAATAATCAGACTTATAATATTCTTTCATATTTTTTAGGTGGGACGTGCCTTTTTTAAAACTTTATTAAGAGCGAAGGCCAATTATACAATGCCACTATTGAGAATACACCTGGAACATGCACCAACTAGAAAATTTGTTAGAAGGTCTTATCTGTTTAAACTACCAATCAAGCTTCTTCCAAAAATATTCTACAGGAAGGAGGAATCGCAGATAAAAATCAATGACTCCTTGAGATACATGCTAAACTACTTTAAAGGGTAAATAAGCTACAATACATAAGACACGACCCATGGAACAATTTTTATGGAAATTTATGATGTGATTCAATGTCTTATACCCCTGCAATTCAACCTATTTATATTCTCTGCTAGGATAAACCAATAGTCTCATCATAATACAACCCAAGGACACATTGATTTTTTGAGATTGACCTAGCAGTATGTGGGTATTTTATAATATGCAATAATTCAACACTTGATATCACTACTGGTTTTCCTCTTTGGGACTATTGATGCTCCCAAAATAATGTGGCCCTCTCCTTTTATAACTTGGCTCTTTGACACCATTGCTAGACACAATAATTTGGCTCTCTTAGATCTGGGATAAATCAGACTTATAAACCACAATAAATACAATAATTCAACCTCTTATTTCATTATAAATAGATATATAACTTAACCCTTAAAGTCCATTGTTATCGCACCTACAATTCAACCTCTTTAATTGTGTGACATAGTGCTTGGTGAAGGAATAGAAGTCAACTACTCTTTGAAGGCAAATGTGACTTAAATAAATGACAGAATTCTGATCCCCGTTGGAGAATAATTTTGACCCTTGTGACTCTGCTAAAACACAATAGGTTCAACCTTTGAATCATTGTTGATTTCTCACATTAATTTGGCTCTCCTCTCTAAATATTCAGCCTCTTGTTCCTAGAAAATCTCTTGGAACTTTGGCACATCGAACCCTTGATCTGGAGATAACAGAGACTTTAATTTGTTTCACATGTAGTTTCATATCTGGCCACTAATCATGGATGGAAAGTGACTATTTGTTCTCACTATAAGTGTCCTTATTTGGCTTGTAATAAAACCCCTACCTCCTATTCTTTTGTAGTTTGTTCTTGCTCAAAAATGGCTCACGGTCATTGCAATCAAACAATAGAAATTACAAGAGACCACTTAAAAAATATTATATTTGATCTTCTCGGAGGATGACTGCATTCAACACTTGATACATGAGAAATAGACCTACAACAAAAGATTATGATACCAACTATCTCCTACAACAAATCATGGTCAGACCTTTTAAAATAACCCAAATTATGCAACCCACTAGGGTGGCAAGAATGTCAACCGAAGATGGATGAGATGTAACTAGGATGGAAAATGATCCACTAAAGCTAATTTGAGGGTTTCACCAGAAACCCTCGGAAGTGAACTCACTTGAGATCTTCACCAAAATAAAATGATATGATGGAATTGAATGATCAATTATTGAGCTCCTTTCTCCTTTTATAATCGTTCATGAAGACATCTCCAAGGTTCTGCAAGGTTCTAGAGTTTCCTTTAATATTATTCTATTGAAAGAAGTCAATTTTCCCTCCTAAATAATATTTCTCTTTATTTAAGTAAAATATTTGTTTTCCTCCTATTATTTATTATTTACCCTTTTTATTTAAGAATAATAAAATTGGATAAATTCCCATGGATATTTTAGATTAAATTTCCCTTCTCCATAACATATTAGGAGATGGCTAGGCAAGTGGAAGTCATGTCTCCAACTCATGCAACTCATGAGATAGGGAACATTACATACAAAGATGTGTATTGTGAGTTATTTTAAAACCCATAAGCAAGCAAAGAGTTAATTTCTTTGAGCGAGTAAAATCTGGGGTGCCAAAAGTGGAGGGTTGATTCCCTATTAAAGGAAAAAAGTTTTAAAATAATAATCATCCTTCCCCAATCACTCCAAAATTTACAAGATTCACAGGGCCACATTTCACATGAGTTTACATATGCTTGGAGCACATTTTACATGAGTTTACATATGCTTCATCTTGCATGCATCTTCCAACAAAGGTTAGGTGATACTAGTAAATAGTCTTGGTAGATGAAACATGGCAGTATTAATCAATGGTTTATAGATAGATTTTTTCAATATATCTAGAGGATTGCGGCAAGGGTGTGCACTTTCTCCCCTACTTTTTACTTTGGTCATTGATGCACTCAAAAGAGAAGTGGAGACACATCTAATGTTTGTTGATGATATCATCTATTTTGGAGAAGCCAAAATATCATAACGGTATGCCTTCTACCAAGTCATTACAAAATTTGCTAGAGCTTCAGGCCTCATCATTAACAAAGGAAAATCAGAAATTATCTCAGAAGAGGAGAATTCATAGGTGTTACAACAAATTGCATCTCTTTTTGGCATAAAAATCAGATCATTGTCTGACATATTCAAGTATTTGGGCTTCTATTTGAAGCCAATAAATTATGAAAAATAAAACTAGAGCTAGCTTATTAATAAATTTGAAAAAACACTTTCCCTATTAGATTATAAATGGCTCACTCTGGGGGAAGAGAGACAACGATCAAGGCAGTTCTAGAAGGGATATCAATGTACTAGATGCATCGATTTCATCTACCTTTGGCGATCATCACAGGGTCAATGCAATCATATAAAATTTCCTTTGGGTAGATGTTGGTAATATAAGGAAAGATTCAAGTATTTGGGCTTCCATTTGAAGCCAAGAAATTATGAAAAATAAAACTAGAACTAGCTTATTAATAAATTTGAAAAAAATCTTGCCCTATTAGATTATAAGTGGCTCACTCTAGGGGAAGAGTGAAAATTATCAAGGCAGTTCTGCAAGGGATATGAGTGTACTATATGCACCGGTTTCATCTACCTTTGACGATCATCCACAAGGTCAATGAAATCATAGACAAATTGCTTTGGGCAGATGTTGGTAATATAAGGAAATACCATCTAATTAGATGAAATTATATCTCAAGGCTGATTGAGGTGGGTGGTTGGGTTATAAGGTATAATAGACTCTTCAACCTCACCCTACTCTCTAAGAACCTATGGAGGGCTTCAAATGAACCCAACATTTGGAAAGATATTATTCAGGGTAAGTACCTTCAACACTCAATTGGGTAGAAATTTGGGATCCTACAAAAAAAAATTCATCTTACATATGGCATAGCTTAATGCCTGTTAATACATGGTTTTGTGGTAATTTGTGTTGGGAGGTGGGAAATGAATAAAATGTCTTAATTGGATTGGATATCATAAAAGGTCTAATAAGGGCTCATAACCTCTCGGATCCTGCCATACAATTTTTGAATGAACACAATCTTTTCTCCTTGGCCATCCTTGGTGCTTGTCGACTCCCTTCATACCTATGAAATTTTCGCACTCTTGAGAGATTGATCTTTTGGAGGAGAATGAGATCGAATGGGAGCATTTCCGAAATAACTTGTGCAATGGTTGACTCTAATGTGGAAGTGGGAAGTTCCACTAAAGCTAAATTTTTTCACTTGGTTCTTTTTAATCGGATTATCATTTAAGAAAATTTGATTAAAAGGGGTTTCCAAAATACCACAACAATCTATGAGCAAGACAGGAGAAATATCGATAAAAAATCTCCACCAAAATAGAACTAAAGGATAATGATCGGATAAAGACCAAAAAAGGAAGAAAAAAAAAACAGAACATAGAAATTGTTTCGTTCATTTTGCTATGTTTTTATTTTTCTTTTTTGATCTGTATCCGATGATTATCCTCTAGTTATATTTTAGTGGACATTTTTTATCTATATTACTCCTATCTTTCTCATAGACTGTTGTGGTATTTTCTCAAGGTGAATCAACGTTTCGAGGGATGTTAGAACTGTGGAATCTGCTAACTTTATTTTTTTCCTTTTTTGTCTCCTTTGTGGATATTTTTGGTCATCACCATGACTCTTGTATGATGCTCTAAAATCAACATATATCCTCTTCATGACTGAGACCCATGCGAGCCCTGTATGACCTCTCCCGGATATTACAGGCTATCATTGGTTCTCAATTCGCAAGCAGGCGACGAGGAGCTCGGGAGGGGTCAGAGGATTAGGTGGAGTTGCTTGTTTAAATAGTGACTCGCTCTGGAACAAGGTATCTTTGGTAGCCGAAGATGAGTTTTCCAAGTTTATGTGGATTTGAATTAGTGTCAGAGTCTCTCCTCTGAGGGACATCTACATTGCAGTTTGTTACTTTCCCCCAGCATCTTCACCATTTTCCATCCATAATGGCTCAAATGTGGACCCCTTTATAGACTTGTACTCTGGCATCACCCAATACTCTATTGTTGGGGAATTCATCCTCCCATGGGACTTCAATTCTCGTACTAGAGATCTCCATATCCCTCTCCACGATCGATCTGAGGGTGTGTTTTGTACCCAGGGGATAGATCCAAATTTAGTAGGGCTTCACCAAATGTAACATGATGCTTTGGAGCCCACTATAGTTTATGGTAATCAACTATTTCATTTGGGGGAATCATAGGAGGTGTTCATTTTAAATGGTCTCCCTTGTCCTCCAAACTCCCGCTTCTTCACATGTCGGCCATATGGCAAGGGTGCAAGTGTAGTTCATTATGCCTCACTAGCCAAAACTTGCTCTATGTTATTCACCATCTCTCGGTCTTCCCCATCCCTCTTGTTGATCATGCAATTTTTTCCTTCTCTCTTTGATTTGACTCTCACCTTCCACCCCATCCTTCTCCTCTGAGCCCACCCCAAACCACCTTTCGATTTGACGAAGGCGACCCTGACAACTTCTCCTCTACCCTACGCAAGATGCTCCCATCGGAGACCTAATTTTCCTTGAGCAAAGACAACTCAGAGCTAGAGGACAGGTAAGTTTTCGACGAACTAATCAAACCAGTGACCGCATCTTCACTCTCTACGTTTTGATTGAGGAGGCACGACACCTCTCTTTGAAAGTATATTGTTGCTTCATATATTTTCAGAAATATTTTGACTCTCTTCTGAGGGAAGCCTTACTCCATATACAAAGAGATATTGGCATCTCAATTACCCTATTGACAGTTATTACGTGCCTATGAGTCTGTCCTTGGTCATCTTCGCATGGCTCATGGGATGTCTGATTTTATCTAAAGCACTATTGGGGTTAAACAGAGTTTCCCGCTGTCCCCTACCCTGTTTTGGATCTATTTTGATGATTTAGAGGAATTTATACATGAGCATATCCAATACACTAATCGCTGCCTTCTTCACCAGGTTCTGATATCTATTCTACTCTTTGCTGACGACGTTGTCCTCCTCCCCTCATCTCCAAAAGTATTACAGAGGAAATTGGATGCCTTAGATCTTTTTTTCGATCTTCTCATGTTGACAGTCAACCCGGGTAAAACCAAGGTTATGATCTTCAATGGGGTGAAGAAAACTTTGGACCTTCACTTCTTATTCAGAGGGGAGGATATTGAGATCACTAGCACATATAATTACCTTGGGGTGGAATTCTCAAGTCTCCGATTCAGTTTGTGACTAGATCTTAACCCTTGGATTAACAAAGGATATGGATCATTATCCCTTCTCGAGAGACGGTGCTTTCAACATCATTTCCAGGACATCTCGTCCAAGATGACCCTCATGGACACCTTGGTCTGTACCACTATTCTATATGGCTCAGAGATTTGGGGAGAGTCTTTACTTGAGTCGGATTGGGCTTCAACTAAGAGAGTCGAGACTCATCTTCTTCACCACATCATTAGATGCAAACAAACAATACCTCAGCACATCATCCTTTTTTAGTTTGGAGCTCATCTCTTTCGACTTGAGACGATATTTAGTTTGGTATCATTCTTGCATCTTGTCTGAGGCTTTTTAGACTCGATACAGAGTAGGGACCAGTATCCTTACTTGGCATATTTTTCTTCTGAGACTATTGCTCGTTCTACTCCCTTGGATTGGGCGAGATGTTGCATTAGGGGAATTTTGAGGTCTAAAATGGGCTTCCTAAGGAAAATGTACAATCAAAATGCACTTTATGAGAACCAATCACATTTTATGGGATGACATCATCCCTAATGGTTGAGGTGGCATTGGTTGAGTTAAAGGTACTTACTTGTCACATTCTCAATGGTGGATAAAAACTCATGGCTAACCATGATAGTGCTCCAAGTACTTTTAAAGTCAAAGTAAAGTACTCATAATAAATGTCATTTCACACATTTTGAATTAAAATATATTATTTTCATTTCATATTTCTTGAAAGAAACAATGCATATCCCTATACATTTATTATATTATTTTATTTTATTTTTATATAGTATATTAATTACATGTTATTATACAATTTAAATAATTTAAATTTTAATTAATAAAATATAATATAATTAAGAATTTATAAATTTAAATTTAAATTTTATTTTAATTATTTAAGTACAAAGGACAAATGCATTCGTTATTCAATGATAATGAATTTTTCTTGAAAAGCTCATTCTTAATTATAGTCACATCAATACAATTTTTTTATTAATTTTATTTTGGTACTACTTTTGAATTGAATTTAACTATGGTTACATGGATTGTGGTGCAAAAAGTGAATTGAAAATTCATAAATATTATTTTATTGGTATAACTATTATTTTATTATTTCTTTAGAAGGCCCATTTTAGACCTCAAAATTCCCCTAATGGTTTAAAAGAGTTTCAAATCTCTTAAAATTAGAGGGAATTCAGTTATATCGTCTCCCTCCTTTCCGATATTCTTTAGATTCTCTTGGTTACCTTTTACCTACTAGACAAGAGCTGAACAAGATCATCAGGGAGGACATCTACAGGAAGTTCATCCAACTCACCTAGATTAATCCTCCGATAGGGTTGTGCCTAAAGATGGCCATCTACGATGAGCATTTCTTATAGTTGAGAGACAGGCTCATTGTTCAAACCCAATGCACATTTCACCATTTGATGCATTCTCTTCGCTTTCCTCTAGGCCAGTTCAGAGTAGGCTCTCATAGACTTGGGTAGAGACAGACCACAAGATTTATAGATCAGACATAATTTTCCAGGTATGTCATTTACATGAAGTGGAGACCGAGGTGCACTTCATTTTTGGATGCCCTGTTTGCTACGAGATCATAAGAAGGTTCCATTACTTTTTTAGAGATTCTCAAACCCTCACCGACTTCTTCAAGTATCTCGACCACAGATGTTTGGTCCTATATAAGCAGGAGGCTCTTAGATTTCGAGCAGATATTCTTCAGCCTCCCATCAGACAAGACCCCACACAGAGGATCACACTATTTTTCAAGGTACTACCTTCAAACAGTGGCACCAAGAGACTGATTGGTACCAGTTCTTATCCATGCTATAGATCAATGAGGATTCATGGAACCTCACCCTGCCACACTAGATCTTAGCAACAAATCTGTCTCAGATCCGTTCCTGGGAGACAAACTAGGTACTCCAAACCTCAACAGTGCATGAACCTTTCCATCAGCCATTCGTGAGGCCAACATACTTTGTGGAGTTTCTTCAGTGTTCATTTAGCCTCTAATGTTAGGAGAGATGAGTTTGATCCTCAGGCCCATTAGTTCCTGGATATTCTCCGCCAAGGCATTCCATACATTTTATTTTTATGTTCCTGCATTGTACCTTTTATATGCATGCATTGTATTTTTATAGGAGTCCTTTGGTTCTCCCGCATTGTATGGACATCATTGTACTCAATAGTCCCTTTTACCTACTTTGTAGTCATTAGTTCGACAAAAATATAATTATCTTATCTTATCTTTGACCTACTTTATGGTCATTAGTTGGACATAAATATAAAAATATTATCTTATCTCATCTGCTTTATGGTAGTCTATCATGGAATGTAAATGAATTTCATCTCGCCACTTCTCCACTACAGTATTATCTTCTTCTCTCAGTATTATCTTCTTCTCTATGGTTCTCAATGTTTATCTTCTTCTTTATCTTCTTCTCTATGGTTCTCAATGTTTGTTGGCCATAATATTTAGTGTTGCGATGAATTTCAGATGAGACCTGATTATATAAACTAATTTTTTAATGAAAAAAGTTTGGTTTTTCCTTGTGAAAAAAATATTCTTGTTAGATTTTCTTAAGTTCTTATTCTAATATCGTTGTGTATTTATTTATCCCCATTCTCTTTGATCAATATAAGAACAAGATCACTCTATTTCTTCCCATTCTCTTTGATTAATCTAAGAATCAGACTTAGAATCATTTTTCATATTGCCTTTAATCAACTAAGAACGAGACTATTATATTCCTTCCCATTCTCTTTGATAAGTCTAAGAATCATACTTATAATATTATTTCATATTGTTTAGGTGGGACGACGTGCCTTTTTTACAACTTTAATTTGCATCATTGTGAGACTCAACTTCCCATGTACTAGACAAATGGCTAACTATTCTATTTTATACAGAAAATATGTATATAATCATATTTCTCATATTACATTAAAAACCATTATTAGAAATTCATAACGTAGTATGACGAACCATTATGGTATATTGCTATTAAAAAGTTAAATATTTACATTAGATTCCATGATATAATTATATAACACCTATAAGTTGAATGAGAGAACTTGAGATATCTATTGATATCGAGACAATCCATGATACCATTACAAGACACCTTACAAGTAGAAGGGAGAAATTTATATATGCTAACATCGTGAGAGAAAATGGAAATAAAATAACCACCAGCCATTCCAAATTCTATGTCGATGGAGACATTAAAAAACCATGGTTAATTCCAAATTAGGAGGCTAGAGGCAAAAAAAAATTTTGGAAAAATTAGAAAGAATAGTAGAAGCAATCTCACGCTCGTCGGAAGAAGACCAGATAAACAAGGACACACTCGCTTGGAGAGGAACAACAGACGAGATGTTATTCAGGCCAGTTGACGAAGAGAAGCAACAATGTATTGGAAATCCCAAGGGTTACTTATACAAAAAACACCTCAAGATAATGAAAAAATTAAACCAATATTCAAAATTATTGGTTCATTATCCCAACTCATTCATTTTATGAGAGAAAATGAGATCATTCAGTATCCCAACTCATTCATTTCATGAGAGGAAATGAGACGAGCTGAACATCTCTCAAAAATTATAATACCTTGATTAAAGGTAAAATGAGCCATTGGCATTAAGACCTTATCCAGGAATACTGGAGCCATGATAGAAGACACTAAATATAAGACCTTATTTGAAGTGTAAGGAGCTAGTCAGAGCGCATGTAGACAGGAGCCATGACAGTCTAATACATATGAGGGCCAGTGAAAGTCACGGTGCAGAAGGCCACTCTGAATGGTCATGATCGAAAACAAGTAGCACAAAGACCCATTCATATCAAGATGCAAAAAAAAGTGAAATCATTGACGCATGCAGATAGGAGCCATGACAGTCTAATACTGATGAAGGCCTGTGGCGCTGAATCGTAGAAGGCGGACCTCTATGGTACTTCTGCAATAATGAAATCCAGAAGTGACACGCTCACTTGACGAGCGACAAAGCAAATCCCTCATCTTGCTCCTAAAACCATCTCGAAGATGTAACCTTACCACGCAGCCAAGAGCTGATCTAGAGAATTGAAGACCATGTCCAGAAAAGTGTTCCATGCACATCGAAATCCAGAAGTGAAAATATGCAACCATACCATGTAGTTAAGAGTCAATCTAGAGATCTAAAGTACATCTATAGACGGTGTGTTCAATTTTCAATGCAGAGCGGTAATAGGTGAAAATAATTCACCGTCAAAGAAACAATAAAGAGTGAATACTATTGAAGACAGTGGCCAATGCAGCAAATTAAGAAAGATGTGAAAAGGTTAATAGAAGGAACCATTATGAATACCAATCCATTACAACCACAACTGGAAAATTCATCCACAAGCTTATTGTGCCAACTCAGCAGATGCTGCAACATCTATTGAATTTTTAGGATTGCAGAAAACAAGCAAAAACATATAATTATTTGAGGGCAAGCATAAAAATATAAATATGTAATTTTTTGAGAGAAATAAAAAAGGCGGTTTCCCGTGTCTTTTTAAGTACAAAAAGATAAAATTTTACCTCTACATCACAAAAGTATCAACGTAATCAAGGTGGAAGATACAATATGATGAATACCATGGAGCAGTAAAAAACAAGAAAAATATGAATTAGGGGAGGGACGCCATTACTTGGGCGTGTTGAAATTATGATGTTGATATGTTGTCCTTGATGGAAACCTACTTGATGAGTTTCCTTTTTTATAGAAACCTATTTGTTAAAGATGTACACGCAGGTTTAATGAAGGCAACCCGAGTGTGCCTGCAGGTTTGATGAAAGCAACCCACGTATACATCTAGAATTAGTGTATACGCAGTATTGGTGAAGAAAAGCCACGTATACACGTGGGTACAAAGAAGCCAAGTCGTGTATGTACTTACGCACTCATTTTATGATACCAGGGGTCCTTACCATGGTATTAGCCCACAATATTGAGAGTTATGTCGTCTATTTGATTTCGTCCAAGAATACCATCGACACTTGTGTGTTTTTGGCTCATGGTATTGGTAAAGGTTAAAACTATATAAGGATGTGAATATCATAGTGCAAAATGGTGTGGATGTGTATGGGAATTGAATGAATACTTCGCTCTGAAGTATATCTGCATGGAATGGGTTACATTTGATTGATAGATCTGAAATAATGATGCACCTATGGATATAATAATGGATCAGGATCTCTATACTTGAAGTGACTATGTATTTTCTTAATCTATTTGTGAAATGTTTAGATCTGTGATCCAGTGAATATTTGTTGAGGTGAAGGGTAGGATCTGAGCTGAATAATTGTTCTGAAGAATTACGCAGTCCTATAATATTTGCAGATCTATATGCTAGTTCATCACAGTGAAAGAGTGTGTACACGCGAGTTTGTTTCAGCAAAAGCGCGTGTGGAAGTTAGTGTTTTCTGAAGCTTCCTGAAGAGGTTTTCTAATTACTTATTCTATATTTATGTTGTCTGTCAATGAAGTCTTCATGTAGATCTGGTTTGTTTGAATAATGTATATGCTGCTAGTTGATTATGTACAAATATAATCAATGACTAAGGGATTAAATATGATGGATGTTGTTGACTGAATAAGGGTTTTGTAAATCTGAAAAAGTATGACTGAATGCCTCAAATCTATTCTGAGTATGATCAGATTCTTAAAATTCAGTATACAAAGTAGGTTGGTGCGCAGGAAAGCGCGTATATGTGCAGGTTGCAGTAAGTGAAGTAGCGTATACATTTGATTCTATGAATGATCAAGGTTGAAATTGATTCTGTGTTTTAATTCAAAAGTATGGGTTTATTATTGTGTTCTAGTTACAGTGATCTCACTGTTCTGTTTAAAGGTTGGGTTATGGCTATTGGTGTTTATCTACATATTGAGTTGTGTTGAAGCTGTTGGATCCAATGTGAAAATTTATGAAATGTGGTCTATAGTGCGTCTAAGGGTTGAATCCTTCAATATGGAAGTAGATTCTTCCTACCAGTAGAAGTTGGTGTTCTATTCAAGGTGTTGTAGCTCCCTTCCAATAGTGGCTAGTAAACGAGATCAGGGGGTTGAAGCTCCCTTCCAGTAGCAGCTAGAGAACGAGAGAAGGTTGCAGCCTTCTGCAGGTGGATGCCTTTGTACTGATATGAGTCTACATCAATACAAAATTATAAGCAGTTTTCTATATAATAAATATAGAAGACAGAGACGACAACAACAATGGTTTTCTCCCGACTTGGGTTTCCACCTTAAATATTGGTGTTCATGTTTTTTTCTCTTGTGTGATGAATTATTCTGTTATTATTGCACATGTTTATTGCTTAACTATCTAATGCATAACTGATGATATGGGATAAGTAATGTTTTTGAATATTTATCTGAACAGTAAGTCATTTGGGTAGACACAAGTTTCTTTTAGGATATACGTGTACATACGCTAGTTGTTCTAATCAAAGTCGCGTATAGAAATCAGTAAAAGATTGTGATTCTTGTAAATACTGATTCACCCTCCCTCCCCCCCCTCTCATTATTTTTCCCAACAGGGCACCCTCCATTCCATGCAAACAAACCACATCGTCAAAGCCGGGAAGGTTGTATGACATGTGCTGATTCGATGAAGCCACCTATTGTGGTTGGTGGGGTTATTAAATTGTAGCGTTTAATTATTTTTTAGGGTTTATTCCAGCGTGTTTAGCACCATGGATCTGCATCCCTGTGCATTTTTGTCTGAGTCCGGTGGGGAGTGAACTCCGCCGGTGGCTGGTTTGTGAGGTGCTAGTGCTTGTTAAATTGGTCCACCTATGTGAACATGTTCTTTTGGTTATGTAGTTTTCGTGACGTCTTCAATGGTTCTTGGTTGCGCAACATTGTGAGACTATTCATCGGCATTGCGAGACTGTTCGTCGGGTTTTTTTGTTTGCAGGAGTTCTTAAACGGTTCAGGGTTGCAGGAGTTCTTAAACAAGTGGCTTGAATGTTATTTTCAAAAGAGCCAATGGGAGAATCGAGTTGGTTCGGTGGTTGACATGGAGGTTTCAAGGTCCATTCAGGTAATTGTTCAATTTCTTTGTGTTTTTTTTTTCATTTTTTTATGTATTTTTGTGGTGGGATTTTGCTAATTTTTGTTTGTTGTAGTTTTTGTTGCAAGTAACGGTGAAGTCTGGTGAGATTGGCGAGGTTTTGGGTGACTGGATTTTGCAGCTCTCCAGTTGGCTTTTGCACCTCCCCAATAGGAATTATATTCGTACCAGCCACCTTTTGTGTTTTTTTAACACTCAAAGTCGTTGTTGGAATATTTGGCTCTCTAGTTGCGGTTTTTTTTTTCAACACTGGAATTTCTTGTTGGGATATTTAGCTTTGGTTAGCTTTGGCCGCCATTTCAAAGTGATAATGTTGTTTTATGGGTTTGAAACTGATAATTTGTTTATATAATATTTTTTTATGTCTTTGCAATACTGATATTGTTGTTCTGTTATGGTGCATAATGTGATATGTATTATGTTGTGTAAAGGGTTTGAATGTAATTAGTTTTTTCGCTCCTCTTTCAACAGATTCTTAGAGTTGTAGATTTTTGGATGTTGGCTATTGGCTGTTGTATTGAGAATTGAGAGGGATGATAATGTAATATGTAATATGTTATGTAAAGGGTTTTAATGGTAAAGGGTTTGAATGTAATTACTTTTTTTGCTCCTCATTCAACATATTTTGAGAGGTTTAGACTGTTGGTTGTTGGTTGTTGCATTGACTGTTGGCTATTGTATTGAGACTCGAACAGGATGATTGATTATGGTATTAAACCCTAATTTGAATCTTCAGTAGAATATGAGGGTTTACAAAGTTGACAAGGTTATGAAAATGACTAATTTAATAAATTTTAGGATTATATTGTGAATTGTTCTTTGAGGTTGTTCTGGTCTATCCTAGAAACGTTCCTAAATTCGTATTTCGTATTTTCATAAGACACAAAGTGCTAAATTTTAGAGTGGTTTCAACAAATTCTTAGAGTTGTAGGCTGTTGGATGTTGGTTGTTGTATTGATTTTTGGTTGTTGGTTGTTGTATTTACTGTTGGTTGGTTGTTATATTGACTGTTGGTTGTTGTATTGACAATCGAGAGGGATGATTGATTATAGTATTAAACCCTTATTTGAATTCAATAGAATATGAGGGTTTACAAAGTTGACAAGGTTATGAAAATGACTTTTCGTTGTTGGTTGTTGTATTGGGGCAGAAAGGTACGAAATTTCTCAGTGAATAGACCATCCAAGTAATTTATCCCTTGCCTAAAGCAATAGAGAAAAGCCATGGAAGTTCATCTATCTGTCAAAGGCAATGAGTCTGTATATTGGTGACCTCCTTATCAGTTTCAAAACAGACAAGAAGACATCTTTGATTCCCATACATAGTTATTAACATTAATCTTATATGGATATTACAGTAATCAACCTCACTAATAGTATATGCTTGTTGGAAACATGACTACTATATGCCTAATTGTTCAATTCCAGTAGGATATAGACTTATGAGCCTCTGATATGAGGTGAGTAAAGGATAATGATTAACCTGGTAACTACAAAGGACATTGGATGAAAAATATCCCTCTTATATTGCCTTTGTTTCATGAAAATATGGACAGCTATCCTCTTAACATTAAGCCCTTTGGGATCAAAATTATAATACTTACATATTTTATCATAATACATTGTTGTGTATAATAAATAACTAGACCAAATAGAAAAAAAAAATGTTTGGTATGATTTAGTAAAGTAGAATTGAAACTATCATTAGAAGAACATAACTTCTCACATGGAAGGAGAAAGATTTTAGATTTCATACAGTTCACCATTACAAATAGTTGATGTTTGAGCTTCGTTGTCTAAGAAGGTATCCATGCAGGGAATTTAGTGAAGGAAATAGTGCATGAAAAATCAATACTCAAACTACTCTTTTTTGGTGAGAGCTATGAAATTAGTTTCCCCAAGCTATTATTCTATTTTGTGCTCAACCCTTGCAGAGAGCTATATACATACCATGCATTTTATATTTAAGCTTTCAGTAATTTTGAGTGAGTTTTGTACATAGATCATTGTTGTCAGGTTGCATATGGCTGAGCGAGAGAGTTGTTGTGAGCATATTTATTTTTTGTGTGAGTGAATGTTGTCTTGATTTTTGGTTGTTGTATTGACTGTTGGTTGTTGTTGTTACACCAATTTTTTGTCATCTAACCTGTTACTATTATATGGACTAAAGTACACCATGTAAGACCAACTTTACCATAGTAAAATTGCTTTCGCTATGAGAAATAATTTAATAACCCATAGTTTATTAAATTATTTGTAGTCCAAATAGGAAACCCCATGAGAAATAATTAAATAAATCCTTATTTGTTTGATGTTCCTCTAGGGATAATTAACTAAACCACTGTTTAATTAATATTCCTGGTCATATTTAACCCAAAACATGAGAATTAATTAGATAAATCATTATGTATCTTATTATTCTCTAGGAATAAATATTTAAATCATTATTTAATAATATTCCTTGTTAAACTTGACTAAATATTTTATAAATAATTGAATAAATCATTATTTATTTAATTATTCCTTAACCTCATCCTTGAAAAAATAAATAAATCATTTATTTATTTATTATTTCTAAATAAAGGGATTTAACCAATTCTAAATTCATTTTCCCTCCACAAAAATAATAAAATATTCCAAGTAAGTTGGCTCTAGATTTGGTTAATAATATTTTACTTATGCACCAATATCTAGACTAACTCAATATTTTGTTATAAATAGAAGGGTTTTCCATTCATTCACTACCTCTTTTTTATCACCTCTTGATCTATACTTTTGGTCTGACTTTGATCCTCCATCATTGTCATATTTTTTATACTTTTGCTTGTGAACTCCCTTTGAGTTCCATTTTGTTTGGGTTTTCTACACCATCAAGAGAGATATATCTTAGATCTGAAATGCTCAGGACATACAAGAACCCATCCCATTAAAGGGAACTAAATTCTAATAGCAAACGTACGAAAAAAATTCACTTTAGTTGTGCATAACAAACATCCCTAACATTAAATGTGGCTATCAATTTCCTTAGATCTGCAGTAGGTGATCAGAATAAATGCTACCAAAATCCAGATCTCTGCATTTAAAGACATTAAACAACAAAAATAAACAAGATTTGCTCCATACATCTAATAGACAAGACAATGATTTATAAAGTATTTTTTGTATTATGACACTTGGGAAGGGAACACGGAAAGATGTTACCAATCCCCCTCAATGGGATGGGTTCTTGTATGTCCTCGGCACTTCAAATCCAAGATCTCTCTCTCTTGATGGTGCAGAAAACCCAGACAAAATGGAACTCAAAGGGAGTTCACAAGCAAAAGTAGAAAAAAATATGGCAATGATGGAGGATCAAAGTCAGACCAAAAGTATAGATCAAGAGGTGATCAAAAAGAGGTAGTGAATGAATGGAAAACCCTTCTATTTATAACAAAATATTGAGTTAGTCTAGATATTGGTGCATAATTAAAATATTATTAACCAAATCTAGATCCAACTTGGAATATTTTATTATTTTTGGTGGAGGGAAAAGGAATTTAGAATTGGATAAATCCCTTTCTTTATAAATAATAAATAAATAAATGATTTATTTATTGTTTCAAGAATGAGGTTAAGGAATAATTAAATTAATAATGATTTATTCAATTATTTATAAATGATTTAGTCAAAATTAACAAGGAATATTATTAAATAATTATTCCTAGGGAATAATAAGATAAATAATGATTTATCTAATTAATTCTCATGTTTTGGGTTAAATATGACGAGGAATATTGATTAAACAATACTTTAGTTAATTGTCCCTAGAGGAAAATTAAACAAATAAGGATTTATTTAATTATTCCTCATGAGGCTTCTTGTTTAGACCAGAAATAATTTAATAAACTATGGGTTATTAAATTATTTCTCATAATGAATGCAATTTTACTATAGTAAATTTGGTCTTACATGGTGTACTTTAGTACATCTAATAATAACAGGTTGGATGACCAAAAATTGGTTTAACAGATTCCCACCCAATGTGCAAGCATTAGGAGCTAATCGTATGACCCAAGTACATTGTAAGAGCACAATCACTAGACACCGAAGGGGAGTCAGAGAGAGAGAAATATAATACAGACTGAAGTGAGAGAGGACAAGATCCTGAGGAGGAGAGACTTATAGGTGCGACAAGTCTCTTTTATGAGTGAGTTCCTGTTCTCAAATGAGGTGGGGGAGGCATACCTATGCCCGTCGAGATAACAAAGTACAACGAATAATGGTGCACCCAGCAAACATGGAACTGAGTTATATAATACATGTTGGCATAAACATGGGCCAGATAAAAAACATAATGGATCCCACATACATATTGTGCTTGGGACAACAGCCAGGACTTACACAATAATATCTGAGTACATGAGATATAATAACAACCAAAGAGGCCCTGTAAAATAGGAAAGGGCTTTGAAAATATGAATGATACATGAAAACTAAAAAGGTGTTGCGAGCGCCTGAGGTCGGAAACATCAAATCTACAGATCTGCATCCAAGGCTATAGTAAAGAGGTCATCCGGGTATGTGGGGGGCTACCTGAAGGGCCACCCCCTCATGAGGTCTGAAACATCTCACACACACCCGGGAATTACTGGTACAATCGGTTGCATCACTGAACCATCGAGTATATGGATCTCGATCATGCCATAAGGAGTTGGAACTCAGAAACAATCAATTCAAAGGGTAATAAAGCGTCCCTTTTCCTGATCTGAGGCATCGAACAAGAGTGGAAGCTGGAACCAAGGTACACCGCCCTATAGACTTGTTTTTTGGAATGAATAAGTTGATGTCGACAGAAGGAGGTTCGCCATAGGTGAGGCAATAAGGAATCCTCAACTAAGTCACGAGGGATAATAGTAGAGCGACTAATAGACTGACACTAGGGATGATGGTGGAATGGAGGGTACTAGGTAGTGGGTCGATGACTTCCCTCGTTATAGCATAAAGGGCATGGATGACCTGGCAGCTACTCACTTGACTCCGGAGGGGATAGGGGACAGTATGACCGAAGGAAAAAATGTGCAACACGAGGAGGGTGCAAAGCAATGAAGGATGGAAGACCATGATGGGAGACAAAAGGAACTCGGGACAAACTCCATGGATGTGATGATGACTCAACTCAAATGCTCTAAACAATGGCAACTCGATGATGCTGCCACACAGAGTAGGCCCGGTCGGGACCATAAGAACATGAGTGCAAGATGGTTACTCACGACAAAAATCGACACGAGAATCGACAAGTATGAAGGAAAAATGGTGCCCTAAGTACAAGTGTCGCAAGTGAAGAAATTCAAATCGAAGTTACCCTTCTTGGAAAAAAGGCTTCCAAGTGAAGTATCAAATCACCAAAAATGAAAGGATACCCATTTGAGTGCTCGGTGAGAGCTTTCCAACATTGCTAATGTTTTGTCAAACCGAACTACGGTTTGGTCGTAATTGGCGAAAGGAAAATTTAGGGTTTTTTCTTTTAATAAAGCAATTTCCCTCCAATTTGATTCATTTGCAAGTGTAGCTGTGGTGAATGTAGAGAGGAGAAAAGGCCCTAAATCTTGCAACAATCGTAGTGGAAAAACCGACCATTGGAATCGAGATTCGTGAGTGGCAGGTAAGAGGCCTAACCATACTCTTTCAATTTAGTGGATTAAAGTTTCATTTGAGGCACCCAGAGCCTAGTAAAAGACCTCTGCTCCTCCTCACGGCCGGGTCGCACTTTTTGGGGTCTGTTCTGCGACCTGGGTAGCAGGTACTGGGCAGAAAACTGCAACCTGATCAAGGAAATGACCTGAAAAGTGCGACCTGTCAGAGAAGGGGGTTTCAATGTTGTTTTTGGCTGAGAGCTAGGATTTTATGGTTATGATGCAATCTTTCCTTTCTGTATGCTGACAAACATGATGGTTTTGTGTAGGTATGGCAGAGTTGAGGATCAACTGGAGAGAGAGAGCCCTGGATGCATTACTTTCTGAGATCCGAGGGGATCATGTGGTTTGCACCGCATTGGCCAGGTTTGGGGTCCTTACTTGTATAAAGGTGGCCTTAATGCTTCTTGGAAGGATGGTTCCCGTTGAAGAATTAAGGTGAGAAAGGAATATAGGAATGAACCACTAGAGAAGGTCTAGAATCATCCCCACCCACCACGTCAAACATAGGACCAAGTGGTAAGCAAGGTATCACATAAAGTAGAATATTTGAAGAGAGGGTATCAAACATCTATGATATAAGGCTCACCGGAGAGGCCGGTAGGTCCAAATATCCAAGGAATGGGAGGGTAATTGACCATACCTAGATCGGTGGGATCTATGCCGAGACTTATGAAAATCAATTGAGAAGGTGGCCAGGGGTGCCATCATGCCCCCAAGCATGGGATACTGCCCTCAAGCATATGTTATGGAGGGGAGTGATCAAGTATGAAAAGGTGGGAATGATGCCCGTAGCTAGAGGATTTTGTGGAGCGCCATGGTGTTCCAAGTGCTGAAATAATGGGTTCAAGCCTTCAGTATCGTAGGCACTAAATCCTCAAGAGGATGATGAGAAGGTATAGGGGCATAGGAGTCCCCAAGCATGTTATGGTCATGAAAAATGTATTTAGAAAAGTGGAATCTAAACACATTTTTATGATGTGGTTCACCATTTGTTTACATTATGGTTATCTTATGTAGGAAGAATGGATAGATGTAGTTTGAGAAATGGAATGGAGGATTACCAATCTCTTTTGGTACTAAATATATGAAGCAAATGGACTAAATTTCTGGGTTCGCATACATGGTGTCACTATCCCAAAGAGTGGATTTGGATATAATGAACTGGTGCTCACCTAGAAAACACACGGGTTGGTCAACAACAATGTCTATGGGACTAGGTTGTTGATGTAATATGAACGAATGATGAAGTGGATCATCCCTAGAGTGATCTAAAGTGATATGGAACTCTAGAGATCTTTTAGATGGGGAAGAATGATGGTACTAGAGTCGACACTACCATATACACTAGGAGGGTTGTAGAGAATTGCTTCTCCTGGACTCTCAAATATGGGTGCCCCCTTACCAAAACATTGGGTGTTAACGTAATGACCAGAAGGTGTATGTGGTTCGAATGCATGGTTTCGATGTAAGGGGAGATAGATAAAGTCAGGGGTGGTAAATGCTTCAATAATGTCGTCATCGCACTAGAAGATGGGGTGACTGGTGGAAGGATGACCACATGATGCGGTGAAGTTACCTGACTCATCATCATGAGAAGAGAGGTTCACATGCACATCGTCAAGGAGGGTGACAGAAGAACAAGTAGATGAAGAAGCCACCGATGTTGAGCCCAAGGTGATTGTTGAAGGGAGGTCAAGCGAAACAGAAGGGGATGCCCCAGAGGGGTCGTCCACCATGGATATCATAGATGATGATAGGTAGAGGATAGTGGCCAAAGACTCTGTCAAAGCGACATCATGAGGGGGTATGTAAATGGGAGTGGATGTGTCCTCTGGTTTTGCTAAAGCATAATGCGCAAGTAAGGGAGAGGCAGACTCATTGCGCTCGGCTTCGTATTAGCGAACCACTTCCAAGGAGTTGCGATAATCTGCAAGGCGAGGACAGAGGTGAGTATAGTGGCCATGGAGATGACACAAAGCACAGGGGTGATTTGTGTGCACAGTCTTGAGTTTCTTGGCTGAAGTCGGTAAAGTAACATCAAATTCTGAGACATCAAACTCAAGAAACACTACATTGACCATGGGTTTGATACAAGACAATTCAGGACAATTCTGGGTGGCTTGACCGACAACATCACACAAAGCACACGGAGGTGTACGGTTTGGAGGCTTAGGAGGAGTAGGTTTTATATGGGCAGCCTTGTCCTTAGGTGCCTTTTTGCGGGCTTTTCCGCCCTCACCCGAGGCTTTCGCAACAACAATAGATTCTTGTTGAGGTGGCTGAGGCGCAGAAGCAAAGGGAGGGGTCATAACGACCGGTTGGACCAAGGTCAAAGAAATGTAAGGTTTGAGCTGACCAGGTGTGGTATTGGCTGGGGGATCAATGTACCACACTGGGATATCCAGGGTCAAGGTAGCCGTAATAGGTACCGAAAATAATCCAGAAGGGGGAGAAAGAAACAGTATCTGACCGGAGGGGTAATGGCTAGGAGGAATAGCTCACAAATGGTTAAGGTTAGGGGGAATCATTCCAGGAGGAAAAACAGGATCAGGGACACTAGATACAGATGAAGAGCCTTCAGGAGGAGGTCCCAAAGGTTAAGTCGAAGTACTAGGAGCAGGTTGCAAAGGGTGAGGTTGCTGACTAGTCGAACCGGACCATTTGAGGTCAGACCGAGACGTTTTCATCATGCAAACATTCAACGAGCCAGGGTCAGAGATAAGAGGGGGGGAGACTAGGGAATGAACCAAGCAAACAAGAATCTTTATAGACTCCGGGTGAGACACTGGTCGGAGGTTCAACTTTTTGTTTATTGTTCACCAAATAAATAATGGACTCTGGAGAGGTCTGAGACTTCGATTCGTAATATGTCAGCTGATCTATAATGACGATATTTCCGTTGTGAGGAAAAAACGTCTTACGGTGAACCACAGATGGGACAACAGACATCGCATAAGTGTAGCTACGACCCAAAATAATGGTGTAGTCTAAGGGGGCATCAATGACCTCAACGTCAACACAAACAGTTTTTCCCGCAAGAGTAATAGGACAGTTGCGGAACATGCCAAGGGGCTGGGAAGAGTGATCATCCCATGCACGGAGGGTGACAATGGAAGGGGCTAACTCGGGCGAATCAAGCTATTTCCAAACAAAAGTAGACATCACGTAGGTGGATGCCCCCTCGTCAATGATACATCGGGAGAAGTTGGCATTCCAGATCTTGACAGGTATTTGGAAGGCGACGGATGTAGGTAGGGGTGGGTGCTCTGACTTTTCAACATCGAATACAATCAAACGATCATATGAAGGATCCACAACGCCCATATCAGTTAGTAAATCTTTAAGTTGTGAAGGGAACGACTGGAGGACTTCCAGCGTTGACATGGAAGCAGGGGAGTGCGCCAAGTCATCTACTATACTATAGGTGTGGGTGGTTTTATCGGAAACAGCGTTTCGGTGTAACGGTCTTTTGGGGATCTTGGTAAGTACCTATTCCTTAGGTTGAGGGATCTGTAAAGGACCATTGGGTGTCTAAATTGGCTTTGTGAGACCTAAAGACTGGGGCTCAGTTGCGGAAATAGTGGGAGGCTTGGTGTACTGGCGCGACCGAGTCTGAAGGTTGAGATCAGCGGTATTGGCCTAGTCAAAGTTCATCATGAGGATCTGGTAATCAGAGGTACCAGATGGAGGAGGTTAAGCGACCGCCTGATCTTCAGGGGGTTGGGTAGCCACATATCCTTGCTGGGGGAAAGGATTGATAAACACAGTCAGTTGAATAGGCGCAACATTAGGAGTAACCGAAGAAGAGGCTTGTTGTCCTCGAGATGCTACTTGAGCTTCCCACAGTTGACGCATCTGAGGTAAAAGGAGACAATCGTGGGTATAGTGACCATGGACACCGCAACAAGAAAAAGGCTTACTCGTACGAAGAGGCATGTTCTTCTTGGGCTGATCGCCCTGTTGCTGGTTTGCAGTGTTAGATGCATTCCCTTGGGAATTTCTTCCTAGATTTCCTACAAAGGGTTGGTTCTGGTTTCCTTTCCTCTTCTTTTTGGAAGTGGGAGGATTAGTCGCACTATGTTGTACATACACTTGACCCTGAGGGGGGGGAGGGGTGGCTGTTGCTCTGGATCTTGAGAAGGCATGGGAGGTTGAGGTGCTTGTGCTAGAGGAACTGGAGCACATGGCTGTGGATACGGATGGTAAGGAGGTTGAGCAACATTGGGGTAAATAAGTTGGTAAAAAGCAAGTCCTGGCATCAGAGGATGCGGTTGGGCAAAGGCGTGAGGCATCTCATGTCCTGGATACATGCTGCCGACAGGGGGAATAGTGCTAGAGGAGCTGGCCCCTCCCTAAGGGAAAGCATAACCCATAGGAGGATGAGTGTACGGGTGTGAAAGGGATCCAACGATACCATCGGCGACATGAGATGCCCCCGATGTGTTGGCACCACCAGGTCTAGGGAGATTAGGTAATATGGTATAAACATAACCATATGCGCGTAGATCAAGTCATATTTCAACGCAACTTGGAGGGCTTCTTCCTCGGTCTGAGGAAAGTGAGACACGAAATCTTTACCAATATAGGGAAAAAGGGATTTGAGAAACTATTCCATGTAGACTTGGTCTTCGAAAATGGGAGCTTGACATAAGCTCTTCCTTCTGCACCATTCTTGAACATGGTCAGATAGGCAGGTGGCAGAATTTTGACGGAAAGTGGTCAAAATTTCGGTACCAGTGTCATAGCAAAGGGGAAGCTGGAAGTAGGAAATAAATTCCTTGGCAAGAGTCGCAAAAGTAGCATGAGAGGTAGCGGCCTCGTCGACATACCACTTGGAAGCTTCTCCAGTAAGCGTACGCTAGAATAACCGAAGACGGATGGAGTCATCAGTGATAGAGTTGGAAGAACACCACATGTGGAAAGAACGAACATGGTTGGTTGGATCCTCTCCAACATTTCCTTCAAAATTAGGGATGTCTAAAGGAAGCTTGGTTGGCATAGCAGGGCAACCTGGATCATGGTGTATAGGGTCATTAATCAACTGGCCAAAATCAACAAGGCTTAGGCCTACCATATAAGGAAGCAAAGGAGTAGCCTAGATCATTCTTGTTGTGGCTCCACTAGTAGCAGCTCCAGCATTAGAGCCGGGGCCACCACTAGTGGTAGGTCCTGCACCAAACATGATGAAGGTGAAAGGTGAAGGAGAATCGGGGATAGAAACATAAGGAGAACCCAATGAACCAAAATCAGAGTCGGAATGGGGACTCAGTGGAGGACTAACTCGAACCCTACACAACGGGGTAAGTCTTCCTAACGGAAAATGAGGATGAAGGCCTTGGATTCTTCGGGATAAATGCCTTGGGGGCGCAATGATGGAAAAGATACATGGAACCCAATAAGGATTAAAGGTAAACAAGGGCATGGAGGTGCAGATTAATTAATTATAATGTTTTAGTCATGGCCTAGCAGTTTAAACCAGGGGCTCTTCGCTTTAGGTGTGTGTGTGATAAGTGTGTTAATTTTAATTAAGCCCATATGTGTGTATAGAAAAAATAAAAAAATATGTTGTATAACTGTAAATAAAATTGAAAGCGACAGTAAAATAAACAGCTAAAGATGCATAAATTTAAACCCAAAAAGGAAGGCTTCCCAAAAACTAGTCTAAGGGTGGGCGAAATCTATTCAAAACACACAATATGGAAAATAGATCTAAGTTCAAGAGGGACAAAGATCTAAAGGTCAGATATGTTGAAAAGAGGTGCATAAAACAACAAGAAACCAGAGGGGAAAATGCTGAAAAATAGGTGGCGAAAGGCTACAACCTAAAGGGAAACGTAGGGGACCCTAAAGGAAGGACCAAACAAAACTGAAAAGAGGTTTTTTGGATGGAAAAATAACTGATCTGAAATGGATCTGAAAAGGCAGGATCTAATCTGAAAAAATAGTTGAAAAACACTGATATCTTAGAATACCTGCTTCAACTAAACTCCTCCTAAAAAGGTGGAAGCGTATTGAAGCTCTAAGGGGCTTGGTTCCTACTTTAACGAGCAAAAATAAGAAATTAAAGGTCCAATACGGGTAAAGACGGAGGTCAGACAACCCTGAACAGTGCCCTCGGAAAACCCTGAAAAATACATTTAAAAAAAAAAAAAAAAAATCCCGCAAAAAACTGCAAGTTGCAGGTTCTGACCTGTTTTTTGTTGAGGTCGCAGTTTTTGGGCCAAAAAGTGCGACCTACACTTCCGGTTGTCTCAGGGGTAGGTTTTAGAAAAAAGTGTCGTCTCTGTTGCGGTTGATACCTGTTACCTGCGCAAAAGGCCCAGAAACACACGAAAGTTAGAATTTTTATTATTTAAGGGTAAAAAATGTTAAAAAAAAACATTAAGGAATGCAAAATAAGAAGCTGAAGAAAAACCCTAGGGTTTAATGCAGTTGGTCATGCAGGGATCTGAAAAACGACAGCGGTCGTAATTAAAAACCCTTGTAAAGTCGCTAGTTGTTAGCGTGAATTCTAATCGCAAGTGTACGAAAAAATCTCACTTTAGTTGTGCATAAAAAACATCCCTAACATCAAATGCGGCTGTCAATTTCCTTAGATTTGCAGTAGGTGATCAGAATAAATGCTACAGAAATCCAGATCTATGCATTTAAAGACATTAAATGACAAAAATAAACAAGAGTTGCTCCATGCATCCAATAGACAATACAAGAATTTATAAAGAATTTTTTGTATTATGACACCTGGAAAGGGAACACAGAAAGATGTTAACAGTCCCCCTCAATGGGATGGGTTCTTGTATGTCCTTAGCGCTTCAGATCCAACATCTCTCTCTCTCTCTTGATGGTGTAGAAAACCCAGACAAAATGGAACTCAAAGGGAGTTCACAAGAAAAGTAGGAAAAATATGACAATGATGGAGGATCAAAGTTAGTCTAGATATTGGTGTATAATTAAAATATTATTAACCGATCTAGATCCAACTTACTTGGAGTATTTTATTATTTTTGGTGGAGGAAAAAGGGATTTAGAATTGGTTAAATCCCTTTATTTAGAAATAATAAATTTCAAGGATGAGGTTAAGGAACAACTAAATAAATAATGATTTATTCAATTATTTATAAATGTTTAGTCAAATTTAACAAGGAATATTATTAAATAATGATTTAAATAATTATTCCTATAGAATAATAAGATAAATAATGATTTATCTAATTAATTCTCATGTTTTGGGTTAAATATGACCAAGAATATGTTAATTATCCCTAGAGGAAAATCAAACAAAGAAGGATTTATTTAATTATTCCTCATGGGGTTTCATGTTTAGACCAGAAATAATTTAATAAACTATGGGTTATTAAATTATTTCTCATAGTGAAAACAATTTTACTATGATAAAGTTGGTCTTACATGGTGTACTTTAGTCCATCTAATAGTAAGAGGTTAGATGACCAAAAATTGATGTAACAGTAGAATTGAGCCTCAAGGGGGATGATTGATTCTGAGAGTTGTGTTGTAGAGATGATGATATTGTGATTTGTATTAACTGAGTTTATTGTAGGGTTATGTATTGGCATTTTGTATGCTGACATTATTTTTTTTGCAAAGAATTTATGGAAAAGTGTCACATGTAGCAGAGATATATATACATACTCTGCATTTTATATTGAAGCTTTGTAATTTTGAGTGAGTTTTGTGTAGAGATCATTGTTGTCATGTTGCATATGGCTAAGTGAGAGAGTTGTTGTGAACATATTTGTTTTTTGTGTGAGTGAATGTTGTCTTGATTGTTGGTTGTGGTATTGAGAGTAGAGAGGGATGATTGATTCTGAGAGTTATGTTGTAGAGATGATGATATTGTGATTTGTATTAACTGAGTTTATTGTAGGGTTATGTATTGGCATTTTTTATGTTGACATTATTGTTTTTGCAAAAAAGTTATGGCAAAATGTCACATGTAGCAGAGATCTATATACATACTTTGCATTTTATATTGAAGCTTTGTAATTTTGACAGAGTTTTGTGCAGACATCATTGTTGTCATGTTGCATATGGCTAAGCGAGAGAGTTGTCGTGAACATATTTGTTGTGTGTGTGAGTGAGTATTGTCTTGACTGTTGTTTGTTGTATTGAGACTCGAGAGGGATGATAGATTATGAGAGTCGTGTTGTAGAGATGATGATATTGTGATTTGTATTAACTGATTTTATTGTAGGGTTATGTATTGGAATTTTGTATGCTGACATTAATTTTTTTGCAAAGAAGTTATGGCAAAGTGTCACATGTAGCAGAGAGATATATAGATAATCTGCATTTTATATTGAAGCTTTGTAATTTTGAGTGAGTTTTGTGCAGAGATCATTGTTGTCATGTCGCATATGGCTGAGCGAGAGAGTTGTTGTGAGCATATTTGTTTTTTGTGTGAGTGAATGTTGTCTTAACTGTTGACTATTGTATTGACTGTTGGTTGTTGTATTATTGAGACTCGAGAGGGATGATTGACTCTAAGAGTTATGTTGTAGAGATGATGATATTGTGATTCGTATTAACTGAGTTTATTGTAGGGTTATGTATTGGCATTTTGTATGCTGACATTATTTTTTTTGCAAATAAATTATGGCAAAGTGTCACATGTAGCAGAGAGCTATATACATACTCTGCATTTTATATTGAATCTTTGTAATTTTGAGTGAGTTTTGTGCAAACATCATTGTTTTCACGTTGCATATCGCTGAACGAGATAGTTGTCGTAAGCATATTTGTTGTATGTGTGAGTGAGTGTTGTCTTGACTCTTGGCTGTTGTATTGAGACTCGAGAGGGATGACTGATTTTGAGAGTTGTGTTGTAGAGATGATGATATTGTGATTTGTATGAAATGATTTTATGTGTTCAGGAAAAACTAATAGCACACAGTATCAAATAACTAACAGTACTAACAACATTATAATAGACAATACATGTTCCTTCTAAGATAGATGTTAATATTCATATGAATGAAGTTTGTATAAAGAGGTATGATTTGTTGCATGTTGTGTGTGGATAGATATGTGAGATATGGTTTGTGAAGTGTGATGAAAACATTTGAATTATACTTAGTGTAATAGACAGGAAATTTTGGATCTATTAAAACAAAACAAAAAAGTCCAAACATATATAAATATAGAAAATATTCATAAACTAACATAACTAATAGTATAAAGTATCAAAAAACTAACAAAACTAACAACATTCTCATGTCATTATTTCAGAATGTTCCATTATAATAGACTATATATGTTTCTTATAAGATCGATTTTGGTTAAAATTTCGCATACAGTATGGAATAAATCAACCTTCACGTGACAAGAAAAATAGACAGTCTATCCAAAATCCAAATCATAATGTGGTTACAACTAAAAACATATAACACCCCTATTATTTATGGCCTTGAGAATCTTCAGTGCCAAACCCCGAGTTTCTTGAATGAGACAAGTAGGTTGGCTTTCCTAATAAGGGTTGATTAGGATGTGGTTGATTGTTGTCATATAATTAAGACCAATTTGTCCCTTCCAACCATGGAGGAATTGAGTACTCATACCTCACACTTGCACTAAGTGGAGGTGTGTGATGAGCATGCATTGAATTCACACCTCCTGTGGTAAGAATAAGGCAAGTAGGTAAACCCCCATTTTCATAGTGAGGCACTTGAATGTTTATGAGGTCTTGGAAATAATGGTCTATTAGTTGCAATATTGTCCAATGTGTTGGACATTTCCCTGGTTTCATCAACTGTGGTTGCATTTATGTCAACCATATCAGTCATCCCTTGTTCCTTTTCAAGCATTTGTTTAGCCTTTATTGCTTCTTGTCTTGCCATTTTTTTTTTGTTCCTTCTCTTGCCTTGCTCTCTCTCTTTAAAGCCTTTCATCTGCTCGACATTATGCTACAACAGTCCTTGCTTCCCTCTTTTCCTTGGCTAGATCCTTTTTTCTGTTTTATTTCTTGAATTTCAAATTTTTTTCAGACTCAACTAAGAGTTTTATATAGTCTTATGAGGTGAGTAACTGTGAACTTCGGCCCAAACAAAGACTACCAGGTGTTCCTTGCTTCTTTTTCATTGGCACTCTTTCTACTGGTAGCTTTAGGAACCACACAAGTAACTCCTCCCCCCCCCCCAACCTGCATGTCATTTCTTGGCACTTGCCTTTTAGTATCCGTGAAAATTGATTGAACTATATTGTTATCTTCATCTGATGCCTCATTATGTGCTTCATATTCTTCCATTGGTCTATTTTCCACAAAAAAAAAATGAACAATTTCACTGTTCAATTCAACTGATTGTGAAGGCATGTTCATGCTTTGTTCATTTGTTCTTGAGACACTGTGTTCGTTCAAACTAATCATGGCTTCTTTCAGCCATGATGGCGGGTTTACTTGGCTTGACAATATCAATTGGTCATTTTCAATGTCATTAACAATATCAGCAATTTCATTTTCAACCACATCTGCATTGTCAACTGCATGTTCAACAATGTCATTAACAATATCAGCAGCGAAAGTTCCACGTGTTTAAGTTAGTAGAACAACCTCCATGTTTCTATCAATTTGTTCACGAATATACTCTGTTTCGCATACATGCTCATCATCATCAGCATATAACTTTCCTTGAGAGAGGGAAATTATATTACCAGTGGCAACCACATTAGCATGTTTATCTACTTCTTCTTGCACTTCAACATTTGTTTGGACATGCCCTTCTTCATGAACATCCACATGAAACACTTGGCTACAACCAGTATCATGCATAAGAGCATCATAATTCAGTGGCCAGATTCTTGTCCTCCTAAAGCCAACCTTGATATTTGATGGTGTCAGAGCCATTTTAAAAGCTTTACTTGGAAGCTCTGCTAGCTTGAACCTTTTCACCTCAACCCCTAGATTCTCTGCCATCCATGCAGCAAGATTTGACCTAAAATAGTTCTTGAAAGGTCCAAACACACTAACATCAAGGGTTTGCAATCTTTGAGTAGTATGAGCCATACATGTTAAAAGGTAAATGCCCAAATTGTTTGCTTCCTCAATTGTTTGTAGCAAAGTGGCAAAGCCAATTTAAAAAAAGTTTTGCAGTCATCCATGCATGGGGATGTGTAGCCATGCATGCACCTAGTTCACAATTTTGTATATAGTTTTTCAACTAATTTTTACCTTTGAATAGATAAAATCCTGGGATTGAAGCACCAATTACATTGACACAACATAAAATGGTTATCCACTCCCTGCTCTTAGGCAAAATATTTGACACGATTCTGCTCCCTCTCTTGGCAATTACTCGCATGCCACAATTCCTACCCGCCTGTAAACCTATTTCATCACAGTTCCATATATGGTTTGCACCATAAGAATGTTTATCATATGCACTAAAAAGAGTGTCATAGAACTTATATACAACTGCAAGGTGCAATTTTAATGCTTTGTCTTTGTTAAGGCCCTCAGTTGTACGCAATACAAGTTCTGGATGCCTTTTTTTAAACCCAAACCCCAGGAAACCCATATTTGAATGGGTTCAGCCTCCCTTGACAGATTTGAGCAATTGTGGAGTTGAGTTGTATCAAATCTATCCCATGTCCCAATTGGGCCATTTCTTTACATCACTCAACCACCTCGGCATCCTCCTCTTCAGTGATAACTGTAAGAGGCCATCTACGTTTGGTATGAGTGAGCCCATTTATCCAATAATGTATTGATGAGGGAGAAATACAATGTTTCTTTGAAGATGCCTGAACTGAATATCCATTAAACTCTATGTCATCAATTGCAGCTAACATTTCTCTTTTCCAACCTCTTATAGTGCTGATATTTTTAGTTGAACTTGCCCCTTGGACTATGGTTGACGATGGCTCTATGAGTGATGGTGTGACAACATCAGCTTCAACCACATGGTCATCCTAAACAGCATTTTTAGGAGCATTATTGACATTCACGTCACCTGTCTTTCCTCATCTGATGAAGTGCATCATAGCTGGGCACCCCTAGTCACTCTTCTACCACTTCTCCTTGTACGAGCTACATAACTAACTATTTCCATAGATGCAACAACCTGCAGAATTATTGCATGCATTTAGTTAAGAATAATTGAAAAGTATGCTTTCATACGAGCCAAACATATCTCTTCTTTATTACAGGAATTATCAACATTTATGTTAGTATCAGTTCAAGAGATTTTCATACATATGGCTTTTTGACAGTATCATTAAAAAACAAATCTACACATGAAATTAGTTGTATGTCTTCAAATATATAATTGATTATTGTTTTGAAAACTTGTTTTTACACTTAAAATACAATGATTGTAAAGTTTGACAATGTTGGAGACACTCACAAACACCCTAAGTTTGGATTGGGAAGACATGGTAATTTTGCAAGTTGTTTGGTTGTTGAGGGTAGCCTTAGCTCTGTTATCGGACCTAGTTATAAAGTGCACTGCCTAGACAAAGAAGATTTTGTTGTAATCTAGTTAATTTTGCTATACATTTTGTTAATTTTGTTGTTTTATATGTTCAAACTTACAGAGAATTGAGTTGTTGATGTTTTTGAATAGCATCACAGTGACAAACTTATTGTACATTAAATTATACATGCTCTATGATAGATGGTAGCCAAAAATATTTAGGAAGATACGATAATTTTGCAAGTTGTTTGGTTGCTGAGGGTAGTCTTAGCTCTGTTCTCGGACCTAGTTATAAAGTGCATTGCCTAGAACTATTGATAACATTGATAACAAATGCAACTAAGAGAAATGACAAAGATCATTGTTTTGGTCAGAATTTGGTGAATATTTTTTTCAGCAATCTGTTTACTCTGTTGTTTTAAATGGTATTGACAAGTTGTTATTTACAACAACAATCAAGCTCTCATTGTAAAAAATACAAACTTTACAAACCTATTGGATAGGTGCTTGCACTTAGTAGGACTAATATGGTGAGAGGTCGTCCCTCATTGAAAAATACATGATTTGTTCTCTAGTTGTTTAGACAGAGAAAAGAACATAAACCCCACAAGTACATATTAGGCAGTTGCTCCATTGGACCTGGTGCACATTGATTTTTGTGGATCCATGAAACCTACAGTTAGTGCAATCCAATATTTTCATATTTTTGTAAATGATCACTGGCAACAAATCTTCAAGGAATTCAAAGCCCATGTGGAGTGACAATATGGTTGCCACATTCATCTCCTCAACTCAAATCGAAGGAGAGAATACACTGATGAAAGAGTTTTCTGTGAAATCTTCAAATAATTCAAAGCCCATGTTGAGTGACAATATGGTTGCCACATTCATCTCCTCAACTCAAATCAAAGGAGATAATACACTCATGAAAAAGTTTTCAGTGATTTATTTATATTGGTTTTATGCATCGTATGGATAATGGGGATCTCAAGATAAGGACTCTGGCACATAACAATCGAATACTCACAATGGAATCATCCTCTACCTCCCAACTACATAAACCATTAAGCTAAAGGTGGTAATAAACTGCATAAAATGTACTGAAAATTGGTTTGAATCCATTGATGAGAAAAGAGACAAATGGAATAATACTTGGCCCGGAGGAGGTTTTAACATGGAACAAATAATCCAATGTAGTAGGAGCACTATAGTATGAGCATGTTGGGGCCACAATACAGTAATACTGGGAACCCAATCACTAACATAGTTTTTAATGTGCATATAATTCAAGGGCCCTACTTTGTTTGTAACTTTAACAAATAATTTCTTAATCATCACACAACATATGCATATATTCTCTTATTTCATGTAGATACTGAAGCCCAGACAACCTTTTAAAATAATTGTGTGGAGTCTCCTTGTCGATTTAGTTGGTCATCTAGTTGTTTTTAAATTGTAGCTGGGAGTTGGTTCATTTTCCAATTAATTCTGAATGAGAGGAACTAGTTGTTATAACATTGTTTTGGCTTTGGGATGAATGTCTAGAACTTGGGATGAATGTCTGGAAATTGAGAATGAATTGGTGTTCAACTATAAATGAGTTATGTTCTTTTTCATCTGTAGCTAGCCATACTAATCAATACTATGGTTGTGTTGTATTTTCTAGTCAACTTGAAAATGATTCAGAACATAGGAAAATAGAAAAAATATATATAATTTCAGGAAAATTAAACTGTAATAAAGACTTAGAAATGAAAATAAGAAAAATAGAAATAAAGACTCTGAAATGAATAATAAAGATATTTGGACTTAAAGTTTTTTTTTTGTTTAATTATTGGTTGCGCATATCTCAATTTTTGGTGGGTTGGTGGGACCAGTACTATAACAATTACTGGTCCCTACACAACATCAAACATATCTCCCCTCTATCCCAAAAGCTCAAGCACCGAAGTGACGAGTTCTGAGAGCTTTCAGAAATTAACCAATCAATGGAAAACATGTCATTCGACGTCCTTGAAATATTGTTTTGTCGAGTCAAGTTGAATCACTACAGCACAACCTTCAGATATCGCTTGATCAAACACACCTTCATCAGAAACAGAATATCGCTTCTCTCAAAGATGCTAGACCATAAAACAATTACACCTTCAAAATACAAGCGCAAAAATGAAATATAATCCCTTTGGAATTGTAATCCAAATGTATGATGCCCTTACTTATCCTCTTGTTCTAGTTTCACACAAATGGCTCATTTAATCTTGTACCTCCATAATACTGCAACTTAAATCAACTCATCAGATCTTAGCAAACCTCTTGGATGATGTTTTCGCCCTGAAAATGCCTTCTAACCCACCTTTCAATCCATTGTCCTGCACAATTTATGCCTAGGACTACAGATTATGGGGTAATCGAAATATCGACAAACTAATCCTCTAAATTTATCCAACATTACAAAGTACACACTAAAAAGAGGCTTAGATCTATAGACCTGTGATACTTATCATGGCTATTGATAATAATTCAAAAGAATATTTCGCTTTCCATGATCAACTTGTTGCCCTACAACGCGCAAGGACCAATTCTTTCCCAAATCAGGCATAGCAATCATTAGAGACAACCTTAATCCCAAATATAATATTATGCTTTCCATGATTAACTCGTTGCCCTGCAGCCCAAGGACCAATTTTTTCCCAAATCAGGCATAGAAATTATTAGAGACAACGGTAATCCAAAATAGACAACATGAAAATAACATAACAAATAACATCAAACCCCCTGTGTAAATCCTGTAACAAATTGCTAATTAAGTCTTCTTGAAGAAGACTTCCCAAGAATCAATCTGCTTCCTATGATCGAATTCCAAATTTAGATGAAATACCCTGCAGCCCAAGGATCAATCATTTCTCAAATCACGTATGCCAAGGACCAACAACGAAAATGCACTCGCAACGGAATAAAAAAAAACACTAACAAAAACAACCCCACCCCTTTATATCGATACTGCAGTGACTAAGCCCTCATTCTCCCGCCACTAAACATGTAAACCATCTAAACATCTAAATAAGAGAAGCAATAGCGTTGAAAGGGACGAAATGATTTAGATAATACTTTCAATTACAATTACAAATGTTGTGGACGGTGTTGTGGCCTCTAACATCCACAACCTTGTGGCACCTAACATCCAATCTTTATATCTAGTCAACCAGGTATACCAACAAGCAGATCAACTTAGGGGAACTAAAAAAGTCAACCAGGTAGACCAACAAGCAGATCCACTTAGGGGAACTAAAAAGTGTAAGATCATACGATCTTGTTATCAGCGACTAAATGTAACCTAACAACCCACTACCTAAGAACAAATAATAAACCTAATTACTTTCTGAGTGAAGTTTCCACTAATGTATTTTTATCGTCAAATTGGAATAAAAAAACATAGTTAACCTAATCACTTACAGAGCGCAAAATTACCTGAAAGAAAACCCTAGATTTCTAAACACCAAATTGAAACATTATTCTTGCTATCTCCATCCCCAATCCACAATCCCATCCCTAGTTCACATCTCAACATATGCGGATGTGGCATGTTAAGGTGTTAGTATATATAACAATAGAAACAAGAAAAGTACAGAAATTAAAGATAGACAACATCAAAAGAGAAAAGATAGTAGGAATAGTAAAAAAGTACTGAAAAACCGTACGCCTCTGTATCTTGGGAGGAAAAATACCAACAATTAATGATATAGAAAAAAATGTACGCCTTTGTATCCTGGGTGGAAAATACCAACAATTACTGCTATTTTAAAACTGAAAGACAGATGAAAACTATTGTCCGAGGACATCCATCACATCTCCCCTTCCTTCCTTGTAACAACCCATCAATTTATAGGCAGAATGGGTTAAATGAATGGTGAATATGAAACAGTGGAAGAAGATGGACAAATTTGATCAATACTCCAGCCAGAAAAGGAAAGAAGCATGGTGTGCATTGGATTCTTATCTTTTTGTAGCATCGACTTATTTTAATTTGAACAGCAACGTTGATTGCACATATATATGTTTTGTGGTGCATTGAGCATCTCTCATTACCATTGTTTAGAGGTCTTTGCGTACACCTAACCTCTATAGTTGCAATCAGAGAGTCAGTGGGAAAGTGATCCTTAAATAAACAATAGCATAGTTATAATTCAAAGGTAAGGTAGGTTCGTATGTTGCAACATGATTGGAAAATTATTTAAAAAAGAGTCAATTGGAAAGCGATCCTTAAATAAACAATAGCATAGTTATAATTCAAAGGTAAGGTGGGTTCGTAGGTTGCAACGTGATTGGAAAATTATTTAAAAACAAAACCCCCTTTGAAGGGTTCTAATAATGTTTAGTGTAAAGTCATGTATTTTCTAACTAGATTCATTAATATCAGGGTAGTTATATAAAAACACGGCCGGCCCACGAAGGTCGCCCCTTGGGCCACCCGATGGGGCTGAGCCGATTCTCAAACCTTTAAAGTTAGTTAGGGAAGGAGAGGAATGTTTAATGTTTAATTTTAAGATAAGAAAATTATATTGGATTATTTATGTATAATTAATATATGAACAAAGTCCATAATGTATTTAAATACTCTTTCATATTGCTAAACATTGTTATATTTGACTCAAAAATTAAAGTCAATTGTTAAAATAAAAGGATAAACACAACTAAAGATAGTTGTTCTCATGAGAAAATAATGGTGAAAGCTAAGTAAAGAATTTTCACATTTGAATATAACATCAATTAAAGGCTAAACACAAACTAAGTCAGTTGTTCTCATGAGAAAATAATGGTGAGAGTTAAGTATGGATGTTTCAAATGTACAAATGATCATAAATGAGAATACATGTTGATTATTTACTCAAAATAATTTACCAAGAGAATAATAATGCATGTTAAAAGCTAAACACAAACTAAAGTCAGTTATTCTCATGAGAAAATAATGGTGAGAGCTAAGTGTGGGTGTTTAAAATGTACAAATGATCATAAATGAGAATACATGTTGATTATTTATTCAAAATAATTTACCAATGATAAAGGCATTTATTCAAAATAATTTACCAAGAAAATAATAATTTCTTTATCATTACTTAAAATAAATAAATGATATATGATCAATTTTATAAAAAAAATGGCTCTTACCAAGTTTCTTTCTAATTTTTATACATGTAGAAATGGAATGTTGTCTTGAGAACAAAGAGACAATAGCGCTACTTTGTTAGCATCAATGAGTACTAGTGCTTACCAAATATGTAATATCTATGTTGTTTCCATATAGATCTACCATTAACTATAAGTTGGAACATCAAAATATAAATTTTGATCATAAAGCCACAAACTACCTCATACCATAAAACTCTTAGGTATACGTCATGCATGTATAATTAGACTTCATCTTAGTTTGGTTGTAAAATTAAAAACTAGATCAACAATTAGACATTATAACCATAAAACACCATTATTTCAGGCTTCTAAAATCAAACCAAACAACTATTATTAGTGATTAGAGGTTTTCACAATTACTCATTACACAGTTCTCTTTCTAAAATATCCAACAAAACAATAATTATTTAATAATATGAAAAATATTAACATACCATTTGATTGGAGAGGTTTTATTCCCATAAAAATTAAACATGAAAGGTAGAGAGCCATATAAAAAAAAAGTCGATATTAACCATAAAAATATAAAAACTAGGCTCCAAATCACCAAACAAAACAACTATTATTTAATAATATTAAAATAATATCAACATGCATAAATAAAAAATTAAACATGAAGGGTAGATACTTGACGTACAAACAAAAACAAAATCAATATTAACCATAAAAATATAAAGATACTAAAACCTCATTCTGTTATGTTTCAATCCAAACAAAAAAAAATTAAAGATAAAAGATTGATATTAGCCATAAAATCAAAGTCAATATTAAAATAATATCAACATGTATAAATAAAAGTAGCATAAGAGTAGGATATTAAAACCTCTTTCTTTTATGTTTCAATCCAAACAAAAGTATATTTTTAATAGATGTGAATTGTTAGAATCTTGATTGACAAGTTTAAATAAAAGTAGTACTAAAATCTCATTCTTTTATGTCTTCGTCAAAACAAAAATCTATTTAATGGATGAGAATTATTAGATCTACCAAAACCTTATTCTTTTATATTTCAATCCAAGCAAAAGTCTATTTAATGGATGAGAATTATTAAAATCTTGATTTTTTTTTTTTGCACAAGTTCGGTTATGTTGTATTATTTGAAAAGGTGGAGGAAAAGAAATTCCTCGTTACAAAATCACCCCAATCAGTTTACAAGATGGATTTATCTACCGGGGAAGCATTACTCCATGAGTGCTACTATTGCTGCTATTTTTTTTATCCTTTTTGAAGTAGATACTATTACACTTGTGCTATATTGCCGGACAAACTGATCTAAGAGAAGAATACATTTGACTTTCATTTTTTATTTTTTTATTTAAACTAGATCGTCTCCTATTATCGTGGAAGAAAACATGAAAACCCTGAAGATATGGAGGATCATTTATTCATAGTGATCTCGCTATCTTTGTATCTGCTTCCATGATCCTGAGAGGTGGATCCTTGCTCTGAATTTTTGTTGAGAGCTTCCCACACAAAGTTAAGAGACTCTTCCAACTGATTGCATCGGTTTTGAACCTTCATTACATCTTTGATGCATGTATCTAATTGCGAACGAAGGATGGGCATCTCTGCTTTAGTGCGAGCTTTATCTTGCTAGATTTGACTCCTCAAATTTTCTATCACCACTCCGTGGGATTTACAAAAGGCACAGGGGTGCTTATTGTCTTCTGATGTATCCATTTGCTTTAAGAGGTTGTGAAGAATTGTGTTGCTTCCTTTTTTGCTATCTGTTGTTAACGTTGTTTTTCCTTTGAGCACTTTGTTGCCTTCTTTGTGAGTGTTGCTTTGATTTTTTAAGACAGTGCTTCTGCCTTCTTTGTAGAGGAAAAAACCGATTTTACAGATTGGAAAAAACAATATAATAGTGGTTGTTTGAGGAATGGAAGGTCGCTCCAAATGAGGGAAAGAAGGGGAGAAAGTGAAGGGAGGGGAGAGTGAGGGGAGCGCTATGTAAACGCAAGGGAGGAAATAACTGCCTGGCACAACGCATATACAAAGAAAGGCTTGATAGGGGAGTCAGGATAGAAGGAGGGGGCGTTTTGGGGCCAAGAGGCATGAAAGGAGGATGTTGTGAACTTGAAATTGCAGGATTTGTTGTGATAATTCTAACCAGATCATGGTTAATATAAGGGAGGAGAGGGACAACACTTCGATGAGGAGTCACGAGAGTGTGTAAGAGGATCAGGGTGAAGGTACTATGAATCAGGAAGATGGAAATCTTTAGGAGATCGCGCATGACAGATTTAATGGGATTGAAGTGAGTGTAGACAGAGAATAAAATCATGACTTGGATGCAATTCTGTTGTCCTGTGTAAGGATGGGAGTGCATCAAGAAAGGGGAAATGGGAGAAAACATCATGGTATAGGGAGATGGGTTGTGATTCCGTCTATTTTGACATGGCCAACAATTCTTTGAGCTCCCTCATTGTCTTGGGAATCTGGCTGCTTGTTGTTTTCTCTAAGGACGTGATAGAAATCAACCACTCCTATATGCTTTGCTAGATTCTTGGCTCTATACAGAATTTCACTGAGGGATACGTTTTTTGGAGGAGTCTCACTCACCATTGCTTGTATGATAAGAGAGTAATCTCCAAAAATGATTGCATTGTTGATTTTTTTGTCCCTTAGAATCTTGAGGGCAAAGAGTAAGCCATAAGCCTCTGCGTTATTATTTGACATTTGTCCTAATCCCCAGTGGTATATCTGGCGTGATTTGTCTTTGTGGATAATGGGACCTCCTGATCCTGCTTTGCCCGGATTTTTTTTTGATGCTCCATCAAAGAAAAGGCAGGCTCTATTGAGAGAATATATCCAACTCTGAAACTCTGCCTCAATCTTTCTTATTTTCCAGATTTGTTGAACCTTTGTATTTTTTTGCAGGTCACTGATGTTGATCTTGTTAGAGGGAAAACCGATCCATCTTCTCTCGTCATGTTGTAGTTGGGTCATACCTATTCCATAGAGTCCTTTAGCTAAAAGAAACTCATTCATCAACCCCCAGGATTTTGAAGTTACTGTGTTTACTGCGGGATTTTTATTTTTGAAGATTTTCCCGTTTCTAGCTAACCATATTTGCCAGCGAAGAAAGGATGAAAGGTTGTTCAAAAACCTCTGAATTATGGATTTGTTTTTAAAGGAAAGAGGAAAGTTTCTTTTCCATTTACTTATGAACTAATTTAGAGGGAGCCTATAATTCAAATTTTCTTCAATAGGTGACACCATCATCTCCCAGCATTTTCTAGAGAAATAACACTCTAGGAAAAGGTGTCGAATTTTTTCCTCTGCCTTCATACAGAGGGGGCATTGAGATGGGCCACATATTCCTCTCTTTTAAGTTTTTTGTTGTTAATTATTTTTTATGTAGAAATGTCCATAGGAAAATCTTAAACTTTGGAAGAGTTTCTACCTTCCAGGTCTGCTTCCAATATTGCCATTCCTGATGCCTCTAATGTTCTTGGATTTTTTCATATCCAATCTTAACTGAGTACTCTTGTCCGGTAGGTTTCCAATAGTAAGCATCTTGAGTGTTTTTTTCTATTGGTGTTGCTCCTGTGAGAAGAGAGGTCATGAGGTTCCATTGATTAGTTAATTCATTGGGCAGATTGGGTTATTCCCTTACAATCCACCTCTTTAGATCTTTGATGTTCGAGTTGCTTCCTAAGGGAGGATTTCCCATTATGTTGTTCTTCCATAGGTTGATCCGTTCCCCATTTACAGGCCTCATAGAAATGTGATCCTTGATTAAATGAATTGCACCAGAGATGATTTTCCATATTTGGGTGCAAGGTCTTGTGGGGGGACTTGTTTCCAGAATAGAGATTGTTGATGCATTAAGGTATTTTGCCTCTAGTGCTGCTTTCCACCAGAGTTTTTCTTCAGTTAGGAACCTCCAGGCAATCTTATTTCCCAAACCCAAATTCATTATTCCAGGGGTTTTTATGGAGAGACCTCCGTTTTTGTAATGAGCAATGACTTGTTTCCAATTTACAAGGCATAATTTTTTTGTTTCAGTTTTCCCTCCTGGCCATAAAAATCTTTTGATGATAATTTCAATTTGCTTGTGGATGCTTGTTGGCGCTGCTATTAATGCAAACTAATATAAGGGAAAGGCTACAAGAATTGATTTGACGATGATGATTTGACCCACTTGGTTTAACCATAGCATCCCCCATGCTTGAATTTTGACTTTCATCTTTTCAGCATATTTGCTCCATATTTCTATCTTTAGATTTTTCTTGGTGATGGGCAACCCAAGATATTGAAAGTGACTCCAGTTGTTCTAATAAGGAATTTCCAAAATTTGGGACATCCGCTGAATATTTCTTATGGGGGTGTTCCAGCTGTAAATACAACTTTTTCCTTATTGACCAGCCCTCCCGAAACATCCATGAAATTGTCAAGAATGATTTTGAATCTTCTAGCCACTATACAGGATGCTCCACCCAATAAAAGGGTGTCATCGGCAAACAAGGAGTGATTTATTCTTTTGGTTCCACCACTGATAGTGAGGCCGATTAAGGTAGCATTTCTTCTGATGTGCTCCAGTTTCCTGCTAAGAGAATTAGCCATAAGAATATAAAGAAAAGGAGACAGGGGGTAGCCCTGCCTAAGACCCATTGAGCTTTGGAAGAAGTCACATGGTCTGCCATTGATGAGAGGGGCTACCCAAGGTACTATTGTGCAGGCCTTGATTGTGTTGATGAAATCTTCAGAAAAAAACCATATCTATTTAGAACAACTGCAAGGAAGGTGAGGTTAACTCTGTCAAAAGCGTTTGCCATATCCATTTTGAGGATGAATCCTTTTTCATTTCTAGAGAGACTTGAGTGAAGAACTTGCACAAGAATGATATTATCAACTATCTCGCAGTTAGGGACAACGCCTCCTTGATTTTCTGAATTGAGAGAGTGGAGAAGAGGTTTGAGCCTTCCGGCAAGAATTTTAGAGATGATCTTATAAGAAGCACTGCAAAGGGAAATTGGCCTAAATCTGTTGAGGGTGGTGGGGCGGGGGTCTTTTGGAATGAGGGCGAGATATGCGGAATTGGTAAATACCCCAACCTTTTTTTTATGACATATTTGATCATCTTTAACAAATCATTTTTAAGGATTTGCCAGAAGGTGCGGTAGAATGAAATGGGAAAGCCATCTGGGCTCGTGCCTTTTCCAGATGCAGATCCCAAATAGTTGCCATGACTTCTTTTTCTGACTTCTTTGGAGAGGGAATTGTTTGTTTCCACATCAATTAACTTTGGGGTGTGCATTAAGAATTCCTTTGTGTTTGTCTGGCTGTCTATAGCTGTTAAGAGAGATTTAAAGTGTCGGAAGACCTCCCTTTTAACATCTTCTTGTCCCTTTATTTCTTGCCCTCCTTCTCCCACTATTTTTTCAATTTTGTTTTTCATCATTCTTGTTTTGGCTGAGTTATGGAAAAAGGTAGTGTTCTTGTCTCCAGCTTGAATCCAAGGTTGCCTTGATTTTAGCCTCCATGTTTCTTCTTCTTGTTTAGTGTTCCTGTGAATTTTCCATTGTATTTCTTTTTCCTTTTCTTGCTTATCAGTTGTGCTATTAGTATTTTCCATTTCCTCTTGAATTTTTGTTAATTCATGCTTCAAGGCCTCTTTCTCTCTGTGTGGTTCCTTGTAGTTGGCCTTTGCCCAGTGTTTCAATCTTGCTTTGGTGGCTTTTAGTTTCATCTCCCATATGTATGTTGGTGAACCGTTGATATTTTGTTTCCATATTTGTTCCACCTCTTGTTTGACTTCTTCATCGCTGCCCCAAAGCTGATTGTATTTGAAAGGAAGGGGTCCATAATTTTCTGTCGTTCCAAGTTCAATTAATACAGGTTTAAGGCCTGAAGCCGCTGAAGGGATGATTTTAGAAGATACTCTGTTATAGCTGGCCACCATTTTGTCCCTGATGAAAATCATATCCAACCTTTCTTTGATATTTGCCTTCCCTATTCTTCTGTTGTCCCATGTGTATTTTCCATTTTTTTGAGGGATATCCAAAAGATTGCATTGTTCCATGATTTCTTCTAGAGTTTCTTTGTTTGGGTCTGCCTGAAAGGTGCCCCCTCTCTTTTCTCCGCCTTGAGAATAAGGTTGAGGTCTCCTCCTACAATGAGGTTTTCTTCTTGATCCTCCATTGTATTATCATTTAAAGTTTTCCAGCATGTTTCTTTTTCACTGTAATGATTTGGAGAATATATATTATAAATGCTGGTTTTTCCTCCATTTACTGCATTTTCCATAATTGTGTTTATCCAATATCCTTTCTTTGTTGTGTGCTACATGTGCCATTTTCCTTTTTTCCAGATAGTACATATCCCTCCTAAAGCTCTGTTTGCTGAAATTGCTTGCCCTTCATAATTTGCCTTCCCTATTCTTCTGTTGTCCCATGTGTATTTTCCATTTTTTTTAGGGATATCCAAAAGGTTGCATTGTTCCATGATTTCTTCTAGAGTTTCTCTGTTTGGGTCTGCCTAAAAGGTGCCCCCTCTCTTTTCTCCGCCTTGAGAATAAGGTTGAGGTCTCCTCCTACAATGAGGTTTTCCATTTTTTTGAAGATATCCAAAAGTTTGCTTTGTTCCATGATTTCTTCTAGAGTTTTTCTGTTTGGGTCTGCCTGAAAGGTGCCCCCTCTCTTTTCTCCACCTTGAGAATAAGGTTGAGGTCTCCTCCTACAATGAGGTTTTCCATTTTTTTGAGAGATATCCAAAAGGTTGGCATTGTTCCATGATTTCTTCTAGAGTTTCTCTGTTTGGGTCTCCCTGAAAGGTGCCCCCTCTCTTTTCTCCGCCTTGAGAATAAGATTGAGGTCTCCTCCTACAACGAGGTTTTCTTCTTGATCCTCCATTGTATTCACATTTAAAGTCTTCCAACATGTTTCTTTTTCCCTGTAATGATTCGGAGAATATATATTATAAACGTTGGTTTTTTCTCCATTTACTGCATTTTCCATAATTGTGTTTATCCAATGTCCTTTCTTTGTTGTACGCTACATGTGCCATTTCCCTTTTTTCCAGATAGTACATATCCCTCCTGAAGCTCCGTTTGCTGAAATTGCTTGCCCTTCGTAGTTTTTTTATTTTGCTATTATGTTGTCCATCTCTTTGCTGCTAATTGTTCTCTTGGTTTAAGAGGATGTCTGGTTTTTCATTTTTTGAGGGGTTTTTTAATAAGTTTATATTGGAGGGATGACCCAACCCCCTACAATTCCAAGAGACAACTATCATCATTTACTATTGGTAGTCGCTGACGAACCCTTCCCTTTGAGGGTCCACTGTACTTTTTCTTTGTTCTTGGTGCCTTTCTCTAGGAAGCTTTCTAGAGCCTGTTGTGTTCCCAAGGAAAGATCTTTGACTATTGCCTCATCTCTTATTTCCCAGTTAGATTTTCTTCCAACTTTCTTTGTATTCTCAGTGGAGAGAAGAGTTTCTTTTGATTGATTTAGAGTGAGGGTACAGTCAGAGGTATGGGGAAGGGGACTAGAGAGGATGAGGGGGTCCTCCTGATGAGAGAAGAAACCCAGAGGGGTTTGGGGGAGTGAGAGGGGGGAGGGGGGAAGCCCAGAGGAAGAGGGGAATGAGTGGTCAGAGGGATGGGGGTGTGGGAGACGGAGGAAATAGGGGGATCTGTAGGAATGAGAGCTTTGGATAGAATATCAAAAGGGTTAGACCCCAAGAAAGGGGAGGATTCAAGAATTGAGGAAGAGCGCTGAGGAGGAGATATGGAGGTCGGAGAGGGAGGGCCAAGAGGGGGAGGAGGCGAGTGTGCAGGCTGAGGTTTTGAAGCAGACTTTTTTTCCTCGACTTGCTCCCATTTTGGGTCTTGGTTTTCTTCTACATATTTATATGTTTCTTCTTTTTTACGGCACCTATTAGCAAAATGACCATTCTCGTAACATACCTTGCATTTGAAAGGAATTTGCTCATAACCCAGTTGTATGTGCGTCCAATTGTCGACCTTGAACTTGATGTCTTCCGGGAAACCTCTTCCAAGATCCACTTCAACACAAATCCTTGTGCATGTCTGCATGTTGTCTTTTGGTTCGTTTCTGTCGATATAATATTTTCCGACTGTGTTTCCTATTGCACGCACCGAGTCATCTCCCCAGCAGTGCAGAGGGAGGTGTGGCACCTGACCCAAACTCAGACAGCGTTTGGGACGTCCAGTTCTAGATCAAAGTCGAGGTTCCAACGATTTAAATATAGTCCTCTGGTGTCCATGAAGTATGGACTACTTCGAAAAATGATATCCCGGTCATTCTTGGTTTCGAAGTGGAAGGTATAGAAACCCCTTCCACAAAAGTGGATGGAGATTTCCCCTTGCATGAACTGGGCCCAGTTTCTTTCAACCCATTTCTGGACGGTTTTGGGGGAAGACCAAAGACTAGTGCACTGGCCAAGCAAACTTTTCTCTGCAACAGAGATCGTTGCTTTCCGGGGCAAAGTAGGTGGAAAGGAGATCTCAGGGATGGAGTCTAGTTTCTTTACAAACTTTGATATTGTTACTCTGGCTTATTGTGGTCCCACTGAATCGCCCAGAGAGGCAAACGCAACCGCAGCCTCATCAACCTGAGCTTGGGACACTGGAGAGAAGCCAGCGTTGCAAGGGGTCACTCCCATATCTGGCTCCGAGGAGGCCATGGGGGCGGAATCCTAACACCTGTGCACATATCGGCTAGGGCTAGAGCTCGGGCTCACAGCACAGCGAAAAAAATTGTCATTAAAATCTTAATTGAAGGGCAAAAAAAATTCTCTTAATCTAACATGAGAATTCTCTTAATCTACCACAAGTTCGCATGAGTTCTACCATGAGTTCGCATGAGTTCTACCATGAGTTGTCATGGGTTATTAGAATCTCTACCAAGAACCACATTCTTTTATGTTACAGTCCAAACAAAAATCTAACCCCATTCTTTTATGTCTCAATCCAAACGAAAATCTATCCTCCCCATTCTTTTATGTCTCAATCGAAACGAAAATCTATCTTCCCCCTTCTTTTATGTCTCAATCCAAACGAAAATCTATGTAAGGATATGATACTAAAACCCCATTCTTTTATGTTTTAATCCAAACGAAAATCTATTTAATGGATGTGAATTATTAGATCTACCAAAAACCCCATTATTTAAGTTTCAATCCAAACAAAACTCTGCTTAATGGGTTAGAATTATTAGAATCTCTACCAAAGTTTTGTGTTTCAATCCAAACAAAAATCTATTTAATGAATAAAAATTATTAAAATATCAAACAAAATCACAAATTCTTTTATATTTCAGTCCAAACAAAATTCTTTTTTGTTTCAGTCCAAACAAAATTCTTTCATGTTTCAGTGCAAAATTTTATAAGAGATAACCTCATTATTTTATGTTACAATCCAAAATCTAACCCCATTCATGTGTCTCAGAGTCCAAACAAAAATCTCTCACAATCCAAACAAAAATCTATTTAAGGATGGGATACTAAAACCCCACTCTTTATATTTCAGTCCAAACAAAAGTCTATTTAACAAATAGGAATTATTAGAATCTCTACCAAACTTTCATGATTCAATCTAAACAAAAATCTATTTAATGGATACAAATTACTAAAATTCTAACAAAACCCCATTTCAGTCCAACAAAAATTCTTTTATGTTTCAGTCCAACAAAAATTCTTTTATGTTCCAATCCAACTAACAAAACCCTTGTTTTAGTCCAACAAAAATTCTCTTATGTTTCAGGCCATTTAATGGATAAGAATTATTAGTATCTCTACCAAAATGTCTTCTCAAGATGTTTAGATGTTTATTTTATATTTCATAATGTTTAGAGTTATTAAGATGTTCATTGTTTATTTTTTATTTCTAAACATTTATATTTCATAATGTTTGAGTTAATAGTGTAGACTTATTAAGATGGCTTATCAAGATGTTTAGAGTTACTAAGACGCTGGTTCTCATACCTCCTCAAGATGTTTAGTTTCTAAGCATCTATATTTCATAATGTTTGAGTTATTAATGTTGACTTAAGAGTCGTTAAGATTGTTTATTTTTTATTTAGAGTTATTAAAGTTGTTTGTTTTTTATTTCATAATGTTTATTTTATTGTTTTATTTTTATAAAATTATTTTTATAATTACTTTATTTTATTCAAAGGAATTAAAATAATTATACTACAAAAAAATATATATATATATATATTTTTTTTCAATTTACTTTCTAAACTAGTTTAACTAGGCACCAATTATTAAGATGTTCATTGTTTACTTTTTATTTCTGAACAATTCTATTTCATAATGTTTAGAGTTATTAAGAGGTTTATTGTTTATTTTTTATTTCATAATGTATATATATTGTTTTTATTTTATTTTCAATTTACATTTCTAAACTAGTTTAACTAGGTAGCAGTTATTAAGATGTTCATTGTTTATTTTTTATTTCTAAACATTTCTATTTCATAATGTGTAGAGTTATTAAGACATTTATTGTTTTATTTTTATTTCATTTTTATAAAGTAATTTTTATAATTATTTTATTTTATTCAAAGAAATTAAAATAATTATACTACAATGTTTTTTTTTCAATTTATTACGTTTCTAAACTAGTTTAACTAGACACCTCTAGGCTAACTAAGCACCTCTAGGCACTTATTACGTTTCTAAACTAGTTTAACTAGACAACTCTAGGCTAACTAAGCACTAGACACAATTACAATTACAAAACAACATCAACTTATTTTATTTTCAATTTATTACGTTTTTAAACTAGTTTAACTAGGCAACTCTAGGCTAACTAAGCACCTCTAGACTCAATTAGAATTACAAAACAACATCAACTAAATTGGGATTGCATTACATCTCTTCAAACCAAGTAACTAGGCTAACAAGCACATCTAGACAAAATTAAAATTACAAAACAACATCAACTAGAGTGACATTGCATTACATCTTTTGAAAGTAGATAACTAGGCTAACTAGGCACCAACTAGACAAAATTAGAATCACAAAACAACATCAACTAGAGTGACACTGCATTACATCTTTTCAAACTAGATACCTCTAGACACAATTAAAATGACCTTATATTACATCATTTTATCTCTAACCATAACTTAAAATCTCTGAAAAATGTCTTTAATACATCATTACATCTCTAACCATAACTTAAAAATGTCCCTAAAAATGTCTTTAAACATTACATCATTACATCTCTAACCATAACTTAAAATGTCCCTGAAAAATGTCTTTAAAGGAATGTATTTAAACACCTTTATGTCTTTAAACATTATATCATTACATCTCTAATCATACCTTAAAGACAGTTAGAATCTAACCATAACTAAAAATGTCTTTAATCATACCTTTAAGACAATATATCATTCATCTCTAATTATAACTTAGAAATGTCCCTGAAAAATGTCTCTAAAAAATGTCTTTAAACATTACATCATTACATCTCTAACCATAACTTAAAATGTCTCGGAAAAATGTACTTTAAAAAATATCTCTGAAAAATGTCTTTAACACCTTTAAAAACAATTAGAATCTAATTGTAACTTAAAAATGTCTCTGAGGAACAAACTAGACTAACTGAACACCTTTAAACATTACATCTATACTAGAAAAACAAACTAGACTAACTAAACACCTTAAATCCAATTAAAATGACCTTACATTACATCATATATACTAGAAAAACAAACTAAACTATCTAAACACCTTTAGACATTACATCTATACTAGAAAAAGCAAAGCAAAGCAGACTAACTAAACACCTTTAAATACAACTAGAATGACATATTACAACAACTAGAATGACATTGACATTACAACATTACACGTTGAATGACCTTACATTACATCACTACACCTTGACACACAATTAGAATGACCTTACATTAATTACATCATTACATCTCTAACCACCATATTGAGTAGAAAAACAAAACAATTAATATCTCAAACATCACACCTCTACCACATTACATCTCCAACCATACTAAAACTGAAAAACATCTCAAACATTACATCTCTATCCATATTAAAACTGAAAAATATCTCAAACATTATACTAAGTAGAAAAACAAAACAATTAAATCTCAACCATATTAAGTAGAAAAACAAAACAATTAAATCTCAACCATATTAAGTAGAAAAACAAAACATATAAAATTGAATTATCATTTCACCAGCTAAACATATGAAATTGAACCATCATTTCACAGCAAGCAAAGAGCTAGGTTCTGTAACCGAGCAAAATTGTCATCTGTCCCGCAATCACTCCAAATTTTACAAGATTCAGGTGTACATCTCACAGGAGTTTACAAAAAATGATTTTATATTCATTATACTTAAAAACCGCAAGCAAGCCAGAGGAGGTTTGGTTAACAGCGGCTAAAGACAGGAAACATAAACACTCCAGCTTGCATGCAACTTCCAACAAAGGGTTGGTGATAGCAGGTAGAAGCAGGCTTTTTAGACGTTTATGTCGCTGTGCATTTATGAATCTAAGAATGAGAACACATCTCTTCCCATTCACTTTGAATAATCTAAATAAGAATCGTACATTGTGACAGCCAATAATACCATTACATTACACCTTAATAAAAGTAATGGATAACTTTATCTGCTATCATTAGTGAAATATCTGAAATTAAACGAGTCCCAGGCATTCCGAATATAAATCCAGACGATGAAAAACCGTGGTCAACGTCAAATTAGGCAGAAAAGAAGATTGGAAAACAGCGTGCCGTTGCTATCATTATATGTAGAAAGAATAACAGAAGCACTTCTTCCCCATGGACGCCTCTGATGGAAATCTCACGCTCGCCTGGAGAAACCAGATAAAACACGGACACGCTCGCTTGCAAAGGAGGAACAACAGATAGGACACTATTCGGGCCAGATAATGAAGAGATGCAATGGTATATTGGAAAACCCCAGAGATCCTGATACTAGCAACGCTGCAAGAGAAAGGCATAATACAAAACCGATACGGCAACTGATTCATTTCATTATTAGAAGCACTTCTCCTCGATGGATGCCTCTCTGATGGAAATCTCACGCTCGCCTGAAGAAACCAGATAAACCACGGACACGATCGCTTGCAACGGAGGTACAACAGATGGGGCACTATTCGGGCCAGATAATGAAGAGAATATATTGGAAAACCCTCCCAAGACACTCATTTCATGAAAGAAGATGAGACAATCTGAACATCTATCAACAAATACATCAACTAGATGCCAAAGGAGCCGTTGGCAATAAGACCATATCCAGTAATGCTAGAACCATGATCGTAAACGCATGCCCACTTATAAGACAAATCAGAGTACAGACTGTCTAAGACTGATGATGTAGGCAGGATAAAAATCACAGTGCAGGAGGAGACTCCAAATGGTCATGGTCGAAGCCAAGAGGCACAGAACCCATTCATAGCGAATACAACAATAGCGTGCACGCCACGCCAGGAGCTATGACATCAAAATAAATGGGCATGCTGAAAGAATGGGAAAATCACACAGTACCAAAGGCCACAACGAACACGCTCATGTCGAAGCCACAATTAACTTCGAAATGAAACACAAATCCTGCATGCTACCTTCTTCAATTCACAGAAAGGGCGAGCAAGACATTCGGACATATCTGGCAAACCATAAAAGGCGCGGCCCTGGAAAATCAGGGTACAAAACCTACATGCCACCTTAGGTAAAATTATTCATCAACCTTATGAATTTCATCACAGAAAGTTTAAGCAGGACATTAATTTCATGGTAGGCGGACTCCGCAAGAAAGCATCTCAAATGTATCTGTCGTGCAATAAATGGGCGAGGAAGACGTTCCAACATATCTGTTGATTAGAAGCAGATATGCAAAATCCAGAAGTGACGCTCCACGCTCGCTTGAAAGATTGACGAAACAAAGTTCTCATCTTGCTCAGAATCCTATCTTAAAGATGCAACCATAACACGCAGCCAAAGAGCCGATTTTAAGAATTGAAGACCATGTCCAGAGATCCATGTAGCTAAGAGCCAATTTGGACCAGAGATGTGTGTTCAATGCACAGGGGATGCTAGAGGTGAAAAGAACATTAAAGTTTTGCACTTAAAAGAAATTAAGCAAGCAGAAACAGATTAACGATTTTAGAGCAAGCTAGAAGAAATAAATAAAGTAGTTTCGGATGCCCTTTTTAAGTGCAAAAAGGTACGTATTTACCTCTAAATCACAAGTAACACCATAACCAACTCTGATGTGTGCCATGGATAAATTAAACGGCAAGCAAAACTGAATTATATGCCCGAGGCTTTCAGGCACCGGAGACGAGCTCTTAGAAGCTTTCAGAAATAGGCAATTCAATGGATTTCTTTTCAGCTTCAAGCTGAACCAGTACAGCACAACCTGCAGATACAGCTTGTTCCTGTACACCAAAACAGAATACCGCTTGTCTACTAACCCTAAAGACCATAACACCTTCAAGATACAGGCCCAGCACAACCTACAGATATAGCTTGTTCCAGTACACCAAAACAGAATACCGCTTGTCTACTAGACCCTAAAAACCATTACACCTTTACAGACCTAAAAAAGAAATATAATCTGTTTGGAATTGTAACTTACCATTCCGAAGGAGAACATGGCGACTAGTCGTTCAAAGAAGTACTCAGAACATTGAAAACACACTTGTAACTTCAAGTTAAGGGTGATCCAGACGTATTATGCCCCTGCTTATCCTCTCATTCTAGTTTTCGCATGAATAGCTCATATGTTCATGCACCTCTAAGAAACAGTGTAAATGAACATAGAACTGCAACTAAAACACACTCATCAGAGCTTAATAGCAAATCCATTGAATGACGATTTCAACCCAAAAATGCCTTCCAACCCACCTTTCAATGCACAATTGACGCCTAGGGTTGCAGATTGTGGAGCAACCATAAAATATCACTGAAATATCAATTAGACAGACTAATGACTAATTCTCTTGTCCTCTTGTTCTAGTTTCAGGAATGGATCATGTGACCTTGCACCTCTACCTCTAACAAACAGAGAACATAAACATAACTGCAACTAAAAACAGTTAATCAGAACAAACCTCTTGGATGATGTTTCACCTCTACCTCTAACAAACAGAGAACATAAACATAACTGCAACTAAAAACAGTTGATCAGAGCAAACCTCTTGGATGATGTTTCCGACCAGAGAATGCCTTCTAACCCACTGCAATGTACTGCAAACTTTATGCCTTGGGCTATAGATTGTCGAGTAATTATAGAATATTACCGAAATATCAAAAACTCAAATAGATTTCTATAGACCTGCGATACTTTGTGGATGCCTGTTTGTTGATAAAATTTCGAGAGAATATTCTGCCTTCTATAATCAACTCACAAAAGCAGTGGAATATAGTTGCTCTGAATCAATCCCCTTCCTATGATCGAATTCCAAATTTAGATGAAAGTGCCCTGCAGCCCAAGGATCAATCGTCTCTCAAATCAGGCATACCAAGGACTAATAGCGCCAACGCTAAGTACTCACAACGAAATAAAAATAATACCAACAAACACTCAACCACAAACCCTTATATTGATTCTGCAGCGACTGAGCCCTCATTCTCCTGCCACTAAATATGTAAACCATCTAAAGAAGAGAAACAATAGATGTTGACGGCCTTGTGATGTCTAACATCCCATCTTCAGATCTAGTCAACCAGACAGACCAACACAACAAATCCCCTTGTGGAACCAAAAAGAATTTAGATCATATAGTTATATCGGCCACTAAAAGTTGCGCTTCTAAAGCATACACAACCCACTACCTAACAAAGTATAATTAACCTAATTACTTACACTGTGTCGATTCCACTGATCTATTTCGATCTTCACACGACAACAGAAAAAACTCATTACTTACGAAGTGAAACTTCACAAAAATACCTGAAAGAAAGACGCAGATTCCACTGATCTACTTTTATCCTCAATCCACGGCAGAAAAAACACATTAAAGCTTAAATTACAAAGCGAAACTTCACAAAAATCACTCAAAAGAAAGAAAGCCCTAGATTCACTAATCTATTTCGATCCTCGAACCACTCCAGAAAAAACACATTAAAGGTAACCTTACAAAGTGAAACTCCACAAAAATACCTGAAAGAATACCCTGTATTTCTGAACAAGTAAATTGAACCGTGTCGCTGGCTATCTCCACAGACCATCCCCAACCCCATCCCCAGTTCACATCTCAACATAAGCGTACGTAGTATATTAATTAGAATGTATATAATAGTAGGAACGAGAAAGTACAGAAATTAAGGTTTGAGAGCACCAGTAGAAAATAAGGTAGCAAATATAAAAAATTCTGAAATTAGGGACAGAGAACACCACTGATGTAAAGCCGTGATCCTGTGAGGAAAGACAGAGCACCCCTGATGAAAAACCCTACGCTTCTGTATAAGAAAACTCGTGATCCTGAAAAGCCGTGATCCTGTGAGGAAAGACAGAGCACCACTGATGAAAAACCCTACGCTTCTGTATCGGAAAGACAGAGCACCACTGATGATAAACCCTACGCTTCTGTATCGTTAGAAGAAAAATAACTAGAAATGCTACATTTCTATTTTATTTTAAAAGTGCCTGGAGACCATAGCAAACCACACGTGCAGGACAGATGGAAACCCTTACTCCTTTTCTTTCCTGAGGGCACCCATCGCCTTTCCCTTCTCTCCCTGTAAGGTGAGGAACGGTAGGAAATAAGCCAATGAATATGATAACAAACAATGCAGAAGTCCTTTATTTATAGGCGGAAGAAGTTAAAGGGACGGTGAAGATGAAACGGTGGAAGAAGGACGAAGGTGATAAAACGCCAGCTGGAAAAGGAAAAGAAGGCGTGGCTTGCACTAGATGCTTATCTTTTTGTACCACCATCTTATTTTAATTTGAACTTAATCTATTTATTTCAAACAAAAAGTAGTACTCTTATAATTCAAAGGTAGGTTGCAATGTGATTTGGAAAAAGTATTTTTTTTTAAATATGAATGCTTTCATTAGAGGGTTCTAATTGATTGATATTCAAATAATTTGTTTTATTGAGATTCATTAATATTAGGTAGCTATATAAACTAGCATACCTCTCATGTTAAGGGAAGGAAACACTAAACTAAATATTTAAAGATAAAAAAATGATGTTGAATGTTTGGGGTTAAAATTGAACATGTCACAATTTTTTTTTTAAAGAGGGGTCTAGTACGTCTTAGAAGTGCGAAGAGAGAATTAGATGTCAAAAAATGTTAATTTTTATTATACTGGTTTAAAATATATATGTATAACAAAATGCTCAGTGAAGAGTTGATGGATAAATTATCAAATATCTCCTATTTTCTTTGTTTTAATTTCTGAAATCATTTTAGCAATGTATAAATTTTAAAGTATTCCTTCACATAAATACCAAAGTTTCCCTATCTTTATGCAACGAGTTACGGAATGTTATGGCAATTGGTGAAGGGATTTCATTCACTGAACTAGTGGCACTCGCACATGCTTTGGTATAGAGGTGAGGGACAAGAGATGGCCTGGACAGTGGTGTGTGATAACTAATAGTTAATGGGAGGAGGAGGGAGGACGACAATATATTAATGTGTGAGGTGATGAGTTGATGGCCCGATCAGCACAATTTGTAGGCAATTCAAGTTTGTATTTACATTGGTGTTGTGGTATACAGAGTTGCTACTGAGATGGTCATTTTCCTCCTAGTTGTGTGAGAACCAAATCTCTAGTCACTATGATAGGTAAGTCTACAAAACTATTCTGAAATGTATATATGTGGGGAAAAATAATCACAGATCTCTATGAGAGTCGATTCCATGAAGTTGTTGGGAAATCCTAGCAGTTGGAAGTTAATTGATTTCCCTTATTCAAATATTATCTTGTGATGTTTGGGTGAAAATGTGAAGATGGGTAACACTTTTGTGAGAATTCGAGGCGGAAAACTTTTTTCCTCCATAGTTCGGCCGAACGTTTGTCAAAGTTCGGCCGAACTATTCAGGAGTTCGGCCGAACTTTTGAAATTAGTTCGGCTAAACTCATTCTGCCGTTTACATTGACAGCGTACTGACGGCAATGGCAAACAGATTTTTCGCCAGAGATTGGAAAACCGGCAAACAAGTTCGGTTGAACTTTTAAAATAGTTCGGTCGAACTATTATTTTATAAATATATCGCCTGCAAACTATTCCAGGTTTCTTGTTCACATCTGTCTTGCGCGATTGTATTTGATTTGGTGTTGCGCTCACATCTGTCCCGCGCAATTTTTGTTGATTTGGTGTTGCACCGTGGGAGTTTTGTTGATTTACACCGCGCTGAGGAGGTAAGTTCTGTTAATTTTGTTATTTTCTATATTTTTTTTTTTTTGTTGTTTTTTTTAATTTGATTTTTTTTTGTTCGCAGAGTTCTTCCATGATGTCTTCAACGTCTTCAGGGATCGTCTTCAGTGTCTTCAGGGATCGAATTAACAACCAATTTCTGTTGCGACTTTCCAGGTACATATGTTCCTATCCAGTCTAATTAACGGCCATGTTTGTAAAGAAGGATTTTCTCACTGTTTTTGCTCAGAGTTACTGTCTGTAGTCGGAGGTGCAACCTTACGGATTTCATTTTGACCTCTCTAGGGACATCGTGTAGCATTTTTTTCTAATTTATTGGCTATAAGAAGGTCAGGTTCAGCTTCTCTATCATTATTTAGATATGATGCCACTTATATTTCTAAACTTTCTCAACTGTCCAGAGAAAAAGTGAAAAGAAACTAGCTTTTAAGCAAATAACAAATCAGTTATTCGTCTCTTTTCTCCAATATTGGATTATTAAGGATTTGAAATACCTCTCTGTAAGTTGTCCCTGTCTTTGAGAAATGCCAAGCTTAAGTCGTATGATGCTGACAGCTTAGAGAATAGCCAATACTAGTTATGTAATCTACACTAGTCTATGTGTTATATTCCCTGTGTTAACTAGTGTAATGAGAGCTTCCAGTATCATGCAAGTGGTTACAGTGTATTCAACCTTATGGAATATGTACAACATTTGTTAGAATAGGTAACAGCTTATGTTAGTTACGTAATCACAATACTGGGATCAATGGTATTTCAACATGCTATTATTGGTGTTATTAGAACCGTAGACCTCATTAAGGCTCATTGCTTCTGCTAAGAATTGACTGTTCATATCTCATATTAAAAGTAGTTAAATTAAATTTACTCAGAATTTAAGCCTCTGCAAAAAAAGATTTAATATTTCTTATCATAATATTTCTTGAAATTCCTTTATGATATCTATGATTGCTCACCTTCGTTCCATAAAGAATAGCCAATTTATTTCTTAATAGCTTAGAGAATAGCCAATACTAGTTATGTAATCTACACTAGTCTATGTGTCCTATTCCATGTGTTAACTAGTGTAATGAGAGCTTCTAGTATCATGCAAGTGGTTACAGTGTATTCAACCTTATGGAATATGTACAACCTTTGTTAGAATAGGTAACAGCTTATGTTAGTTACGTAATCACAATACTGGGATCAATGGTCTTTCAACATGTTATTATTGGTGTTATTAGACCCGTAAACCTCATTACGACTCATTGCTTCTTCTAAGAATTGACTGTTCATATCTCATATTAAAAGTAGTTAAATTAAATTTACTCAGAATTTAAGCCTCTGCAAAAAATATTTAATATTTCTAATCATAATATTTCTTGAACTTCCTTCATGATATCTATGGTTGCTCACCTTCGTTCAATATTGGGTAAAAGGTCATGGTCTTACCTTAATTTCTATTCTAATTCCCTTTCCTAACTTCCTAACTTTGATTTTCATTTAATATTTCTTATCATAATATTTCTTGAACTTCCTTCATGATATATATGGTTGCTCACCTTCGTTCAATATTGGGTAAAAGGTCATGGTCTTATCTTGATTTCTATTCTAATTCCCTTTCCTAACTTTGATTTTCCTTTTGACCTTGGAAATAAACCGAATCATTATATTGGGTAAAAGGTCATGGTCTTACCTTAATTTCTATTCTAATTCTCTTTCCTCACTTCCTAACTTTGATTTTCATTTAATATTTCTTATTATAATATTTCTTGAATTTCCTTCATGATATATATGGTTGCTCACCTTTTTTCAATATTGGATAAAAGGTCATGGTCTTACCTTTCTATTCTAATTCCCTTTCCTAACTTTGATTTTCCTTTTGACCTTGGAGATAAACCGAATCATTATATTGGGTAAAAGGTCATGGTCTTACCTTAATTTCTATTCTAATTCCCTTTCCTAACTTCCTAACTTTGATTTTCCTTTAATATTTCTTATCATAATATTTCTTGAACTTCCTTCATGATAAATATGGTTGCTCACCTTTTTTCAATATTGGGTAAAAGGTCATGGTCTTACCTTAATTTCTATTCTAATTCCCTTTCCTAACTTTGCCTTTTTTCAATATTGGGTAAAAGGTCATGGTCTTACCTTAATTTCTATTCTAATTCCCTTTCCTAACTTCCTAACTTTGATTTTCATTTAATATTTCTTATATCATAATATTTCTTGAAATTCCTTCATGATATATATGGTTGCTCACCTTCATTCAATATTGGGTAAAAGGTCATGGTCTTACCTTAATTTCTATTCTAATTCCCTTTCCTAACTTTGATTTTCCTTTTTGACCTTGGAGATAAACCCAATCATTAAATATGATAGTCATCCCTTCTAGGGAACTTAGGATGGGTTGCTTAGTGGTTTCGAACCCTTATGATGATGTGAGGTGGTGTTTCAAACATGAGAGTAACTTGTGTTTGCATGTGATGCTCACGGGCCATGGTTTCTTTTGTGGGTTATAGAAGGTTTAGTTCTACCTCCTAAGATAAACTTTCTAAAAACTTCCCTTTATTCCTTAAAGTCAAAATAGATCTATACTAAGGATTACTCTTTATATGTATTTCTACCATATAAATTCTAACGATAATTAATCACATATATGTGTTAAAGTAGAATATGAAATAAGCCCTTTTTACACTTGGCTTGGCTCTTAGGTACATAGATGTGTGGGTTTGGGAATGTGGTTCACATGAAAAGTAATAGGATGGATTTAGTGGAAACCTTTTATAAGATTAGGACTCAAACAATTGTGATATTTTCCCTTCTTTCCAACTTAGTCCATCCTTCTAGAAAAATCCCTTTTAATGAAGGACATATATCCATATTGATCCACTGATATTTGTTCACCAACAACTATTCCATTTTGAACTTTTATATTTCAAAACTATGCTCATTGAATTTATGCATCTATATCTTTAAACTACTTGAAACTATTTTATTACACCATAGGAATCATTTCGAGAAAAACACATTAGCCATAAAAGTTTCCCGTTGAAACCAAAAGTGATTTGATACAAAACATAGGTTTTAACCTTATATAGTTAATTGTTTTAAATAGGATTTTAATAAAATAAAAAATATTCAATGTAAAACACATGCACACATTAACATATAATTGTGATATTTTCCCTTATTTCCAACTTAGTGGACATCCTTCTAGAAAAATCCCTTTTAATGAAGCAGATATATCCATAGTGATCCACTGATATTTGTTCACAAACAACCCTTCCATTTTGGATTTTTATATCTCAAAACTATACTCATTGAATTTATGCATCTTTATTTTTAAACTACTTGAAACTATTTTATTACACCATAGGAATCATTTCGATATATCCCTCATTTTAATGGAGTGTATCACATTTCGAGAAAAACACATTAGCCATAAAAGTTTCCCATTGAAACCAAAAGTGATTTGATACAAAACATAGGTTATAACCTTATATAGTTTAATTGTTTCAAATAGATTTTTAATAAAATGAAAAATGTTCAATGTAAAGCACATAGTATTTAGAAACAAAAAGTAATTTGATACAAAACATAGGTTTTAACCTTATACTATGTTAATTGTTTTGAAAATAGATTCTTAATAAAATGAAAAATATTCAATGTAAAACACATGCATATTAACATATAATTGTGACATTTTCCCTGCTTTCCAACTTAGTCCATCCTTCTAGTGATCCATTGATATTTGTTCACCAACAACTATTCCATTTTGGACTTTTATACCTCAAATCTATTCTCATTGAATTTATGCATATCTATATCTTTAAACTACTCAACTATTTTATTACACCATAAGAATTATTTCGATATATCTCCCATTTTAATGGGGTGTATCACATTTCGAGAAAAAAACACAAATTAGCCGTAAAAGTTTCCCATTGAAACCAAAAGTGTTTTGATACAAAACATAGGTTTTAACCTTGTATCTAGGTAAATTTTGTTTCAAATAGATTCTTTTAATTTAAAATGAAAAATATTCAATGTAAAACACATGCATTCTTATACACCCTTATGTCTATGTAAAGTAGTTTGAGTGATTCAACGGGTCCTCTACACCTTTCATAGGGTATAATTGGGACATGTAGTGTTAACTTCTACAAGTTCTATAGGCAGAGTCTGTAAAGGGCCGGGTAGCCTCTGGATCTCATCTTTTGTGAAAGGTGACATATCTATTAAATGCCCCTACAGTCAATCTCTAGAATAGATCTAAATTCAATTTTTTCATTCTTATATCCATGGTCTCAAACAATGAGAGAGAGAGAAAAAACCTTTTATATTCAATGTAAAACACACATGCATTAACATATAATTGTGATATTTTCCCTTCTTTCCAACTTAGTCCATCCTTCTAGAAAAATCCCTTTTAATGAGGCAGATATATCCATAGTGATCCACTGATATTTGTTCACCAACAACTATTCCATTTTGGACTTATATATCACAAAACTATGCTCATTGAATTTATGCATCTATATTTTTAAACTACTTGAAACTATTTTATTACACCATAGGAATCATTTTGAGAAAAACACATTAGCCATAAAAATTTCCTATTGAAACCACAAGTTGTTTGATACAAAATATAGGTTTTAACCTTATATATTTAATTGTTTCAAATAGATTTTTAATAAAATGAAAAATATTCAATGTAAATACATGCACATTAACATATATTTGTGATGTTTTCCCTTCTTTCCAATTTAGTGGAAATCCTTCTAGAAAAATCCCTTTTAATGAAGCAGATCTATATCCATAGTGATCTACTGGTATTTGTTCACAAAAAACTATTCCATTTTGGACTTTTATATCTCAAAACTATGCTCATTGAATTTATGCATCTATATATCTTTAAATTACTTGAAACTATTTTATTACACCATAGGAATCATTCCCATATATATCTCCCATTTTAATGGGTGTATCACATTTCGAGAAAAACACAAATTAGCCATAAACGTTTCCCATTGAAACCAAAAGTGATTTGATACAAAACATAGGTTTTAACCTTATATAGTTTAATTGTTTCAAATAGATTTTTAATCAAATGAAAAATATTCAATGTAAAACATGTATAGCATTTAGAAACAAAAAGTAATTTGATACAAAACATAGGTTTCAACCAAGTATATAGTTAATTGTTTTGAAAATAGATTCTTAACAAAATGAAAAATATTCAATGTAAAACACATGCACATTAACATATAATTGTGATATTTTCCCTTCTTTCCAATTTAAGTCCATCCTTCTACAAATATCCCTTTTAATGAAGCAAATATATCCATAGTGATCCACTGATATTTGTTCACCAACAACTATTCCATTTTGGACTTATATATCTCAAAATTATGCCCATTGAATTTATGCATCTATATCTTTAAACTATTTGAAACTATTTTATTTCACCATAGGAATCATTTCGATATGTCTCCCATTTTAATGGGGTGTATCACATTTCGAAAAAAACACATTAGCGATAAAAGTTTCCCATTGAAACCAAAATTTCAATTTGATACAAAACATAGGTTTTAACCTTATATAGGTAATTGTTTCAAATAGATTCTAAATTTAAAATGAAAAATATTCAATGTAAAATGCATGCATTAACATATATAATTTTGTGACACTTTCCCTTCTTCCAAACTTAGTGGACATCCTTTTAGAAAAATCTCTTTTAATGAAGCAGATATATCCATAGTGATCTGCATAGTGATCCACTGATATATGTTCACAAACAACTATTCCATTTTGGACTTTTATATCTCAAAACTATGCTCATTGAATTTGTGCATCTGTATTTTTAAACTACTTGAAACTATTTTATTACACCATAGGATTCATTTCGATATATCTCCCATTTTAATGGGGTGTATCACATTTCGAGAAAAACACATTAGCTATAAAAGTTTTCCATTGAAACCAAAAGTATTTTGATACAATACATCTAGGTTTTAACCTTATATATAGCTAATGTTTCAAATAGATTTTTAATAAAATGAAAAATATTCAATGTAAAACACATGCATTAACATATAATTGTGATATTTTCCCTTCTTTCCAGCTTAATGGGCATCCTTCTAGAAAAATCCCTTTTAATGAAGCAGATCTATATTCATAGTGATCCACTAATATTTGTTCACAAACAACATTTCGAGAAAAACCAAATTTGATACAAAAACATAGGTTTTAACCTTTAATAGTTAATTATTTCAAATAGATTTTTAATGAAATGAAAAATATTCAATATAAAACACATGCACATTAACATATAATTGTGATACTTTCCCTTCTTTCCAACTTAGTGGACATCATTTTAGAAAAATCCCTTTTAATGAAGCAGATGTATCCATAGTGGCATTGATATTTGTTCACAAACAACTCCTCCATTTTAGACTTTTATATCTCAAAACTATGCTCATTGAATTTATGCATCTATATTTTATTACACCATAGGAATCATTTCGATATATCTCCCATTTTAATGGGGTGTATCACATTTTGAGAAAAACATATTAAAGCCATAAAAGTTTCCCATTGAAACCAAAAGTGATTTGATATAAAACATATAGGTTTTAACCTTATATAGGTAATTGTTTCAAATAGATTCTTAATTTAAAATGAAAAATATTCAATTTAAAACAAATGCATTCTTATACACCCTTATGTCTACGTAAAGTAGTGTGAGTGATTCCACGGGTCCTCTACACCCTTCATAGGGTATAATTGGGACGAGTAGTGTTAACTTCTACAAGTTCTATAGGCAGAGTCTGTAAAGGGCTAGGTAGCCTCTGGATCTCATCTTTTATGAAAGGTGACATATCTAGTAAACGCCCCTACATTCAATCTCTGGAATAGATCTAAATAGAAGTTCTTCATTTTAATATCCAATGTAAAACAAATGCATTCTTATACACCCTTATGTCTACGTAAAGTAGTGTGAGTGATTCCACAAGTCCTCTACATCCTTCATAGGGTATAATTGGGACAGGTAGTGAACTAACTTCTACAAGTTCTATAAGCAGAGTCTGTAAAGGGCCAGGTAGCCTCTGGATCTCATCTTTTATGAAAGGTGACATATCTAGTGAATGCCCCTACAATCAATCTCTGGAATAGATCTAAATAGAAGTTCTTCATTTTAATATTCAATGTAAAACAAAAGCATTCTTATACACCTTTATGTATACATAAAGTAGTGTGAGTGATTCCACGGGTCCTCTACACCCTTCATAGGGTATAATTGGGACAGGTAGTGAACTAACTTCTACAAGTTCTATAGGCAGAGTCTGTAAAGGGCTAAGTAGCCTATGGATCTCATCTTTTATGAAATGTGACATATCTAGTAAACGCCCCTACAGTCAATCTTTGGAATAGATCTAAATAGAAGTTCTTCATTTTAATATCCATAAAACACAACCACTTTAAGGTAAACTGTGTACATGTGTCATTTCTCCCACAAACTTAAGACTTCCTCCCATTAATTCTAGATGTGAATTCTACCATAAGCTTTTTAAGTCAAACTTCAAGATAAACCATGCACATGCCATTTATCTCATGATCTTGTGTCATTTCTCCCATGCATTTGCAATAAATGTCAATTTAATATTTTATTTTATTTTTTATTTTTATTTTTTTTAATTTTTTTTTTCAGGGATAAAAAAACCATTAAATATGGTTGAAAAATGGAAATTATGCATAAAAGTTTCTTTCTATCCCAATCTAGGGAAAGCAGTGATTACATATGTGATTTCCAATATTGCGACTAGCAAAGTCGTCCAAAGGAAAATGAATATACTGGGAAGAACAACAAACAACGAGGCATATTATATTGGATTGATAGAAGGCTTGGGAATAACTATGGAGTATGGATCAAATGGAATTGTAGTTTTCACCAATTCTGAACTTGTGTGCAACCAAATGAATGGCGTGTACCAAGTTAAGAAGGAGAGGCTAAAAGCACTGCATGGAATAGCAAACAATATTGTTAGCCAATTTCAATTTTTTAGCATGACATTATACAAATGTGAATAAGATGTTTGCTGATTTATTGCGTGGGGCAATGCCAATTCAAGATTCATCTATCAAAGATGAATTAATAGATGAATTAGAATTATACGGGGCAATGTCAATGCAAGATTCATCTCTCAAAGATGAATTGGTTTTGAGACGCTCTTCTTCAAAAATTCAAGATTCGTCTCTCAAAGATGAATTAGTTTTGAGACGCTCTTCTTCAAAAATTCAAGATTCATCTCTCAAAGATGAATTAGTGTTGAGACACTCTCCTTCAAAATTTATTGATGGACATTGTAACATATCTTGGATATGTGTGTGTTGTGTACTTATAAATGCATCTTTTTTATTGACCATGTGTTTTTTCAATTATATACCAAGTGTGCTTCCACCACACTATGTAAAGCGCAACTTGGTGAACTTCACATTTGCAACAAGTGGTGAACTTCACATTTTTATAAAATTAAAATGCGGGGACTTCAACAAATTTTTGTTTAAATGGAGTTTCACTTCTTTTTTAATGACAATGTGTTTTTTTCAATTTTATACCAAGTGTGCCCCCACCATGTAAAGGTGAACTTATCATTTTTATAATATTTTTTTGCTTAAATTGAGTTTCACACATCAATTAGTGCTTTGAAAGTTGTGTTTTACATAATTTCTGTACATTAAATTACAATAATTTTCTGAAATTTATTTTGAATTTATTTTAAATTAGTCATTTAAAAAAATAATTGTAAATGTCCACCGTAGATATATATATCATGGAGGATGAACGACGAAGATCAACAGAATCCCATATCTCTACGACAGGGGGGGATCAGGGATCGAGGGATGTTCATGGTATTTAAATATAATCTTAAATCTCCATACACGTGTGTACATATGGAATTGAGTTTTTATCAACGTTGTGAGTTAAATTAGTTGTTAATAAGTTTCATTTTTTATTTTTTAGGAGCTAAGAGGAGAAGGGTCTCTACTTCATCCATGGAGCATGCCCATGGTTCACCCAATCGTGGTATGGTTTGAACACAATTTAATCAATGAATATGTACATGCATATTTATATGTATGAATGTATTTTTCAATTGATTATAAATTTGTATTTGTTTATGAAGCTTCTCTCTCGTCTCGAGAGGTTGGTAGTGGTTCAAATCCCCTTAAAGGGCCATCAAGTGCTAGCAGGTTGTGTGAAGGTGGTGATATTTATTCCCCCGAAGGCCAATCAACGGCTGGTGGTGTTGGTTCTCAGCAGGGTCATTCTGGTTCTCAACGCTTTCAGAGTGGGGAAGATGCTAGCCAACCACGTCTAGGTTGCCATCAATTTCAATATTTTTTTCATTCAATTTGTACAAATTTGTTTACATGTGTTTTTTCTAATATACAAAATTTTATATATTGATGCATAGGCTGAAAATGCTCCAAATGTTGGTCAAAAAATACGTAGGGCATAATGCTACATTCAAGAAGAAGGTTGTCCACCCACCACGACTTATCCGGCCGACATTTCTTATATACCCTGAGAAATAAACATGGCGCAATGCACCTTATAAAGGTGTCAACAACTTCATGCAAAATTGCAGAGAGATCTCGTGGCTTTGACTCTACCTGCTGAGAGTCGACAAAGCTTGGAAATAGTTACACACTCTCTAGGCGAATTAGTAGTTGTGTACCTAAATATTGGGCCAACGAATGATAAATTTGTAGAAGTCATGAGAAAAAGAAAGGAAACAGTAATGGGTCCCGATAAATGGGAGGATGTAAAAAAAAGAGTTACAAAAGAAATGGCGAAGTCAATGTTTAATTTCAAAGAAGGACTGAAAAGATGTTGAAGGTGCAATATTTCAAGCACCCCAATATAGCTCACTATTTGTATGATAGACACCTTGCGGCCTATGGAAGACTCTCATGGAACGACGAGGTTCCCCTTTATTTTGAAAAAAAAAATTATGCAGAATTCTTTTTGGAAATGAAACTCAATTACAATGACCTTCCGTCTGAATTTTTTGGTACTGGGAAAGGTTGATTGTGTGACCGTAGGGGCGCTAGGCGTGATGTTGAGTTGCCTCGCCCTGAGCCACCATTGGTTAGTCGACCTTTTCGGGTCGAAAATTTGCGGTCAGAGATGGATGCCACTTCTCAAATTAGTCGAGAAGTAAGGGATGCCATCATCGACAATGTTCGCAGTGGATTGGGTGGAGTCGATGTTTGTTTGAATCGAAAAAGAGCACGTGAGAATGCACGCGCCAATTTTGTGTATTGTACAGATGAAGAGATTGACAACATGAGTGTTGAAGATCTCAAAATATATGCAAAGAATTGTTGCAATGGTTGGCAAGACCTAATTCTTCATGAGGAAGAGGGCACGAGAACGGTATGTGTTAATGGTTAGGGTTCAATTATTTTAACACATACATGTACAATTTGTAATAAATACACATGTATATGTATACATTTATTTGTATGTACATTAATCTAAAAAAAATGTATCATTATATGTTAAAACACCATTTGCAGTTGTCACACATGATGAATGACGAAAATGTTAATATCACGTTCGGGGCCTCTGGTTCAAACAATGAAGATGGGTCTCACCATCAAGATATGTTGACAAATGTTAGTGTTTTTTAAGTGATATTTTTAAAATAAATAATTGTGCACACATGTACATGTACATATATAATAATAAAATGTTTTAACAGATTCTGATTTCGTCCGATGTTTTTGGGATGGCGGTACCTTAATCTTCCTTAGGAGATGTACCTTCTACTTCCTTAGGAGATGTGCCAGATCCACAACAAGTATGGACAATTTTTCACTTTTAAAATTTATGTCTTTAAGTTATATATATTCCACCTCAAAAAGTTCCATTAAAAAATGAGATATATCTATATCTTGAGTTATTTTAAATTTTTTGAATCTTAGGTTTTTGGAGATTTTCTTTCGGAGCCTCTCGTAGGAGATGTCCCAAATTCACCTACAGAAGTATTCAATTTTTCACTTTTAAATATATATGTTTTTTTAAAAGTTATAATTTATAAATTGAAGTTTAAAAGTTTTATTATAAATTGAGATCTTGATCTTGAGTTATTTTATACTTTTAAAATTTTGAATTTTAGGTTTCTATAGAAGATTTCTTTAATCCACGGACTCTAGCGATGGAGATAGGAACATCCACACCATTTCAACCATTTGAACAAGTTTTCTAACTTTTATTTTAATATTATTGAAAATAAGTTTATATATATATATATATATATATATATATATGCATTTTCATCTGAAATTTTTTAATATATATATATATATATATATTGTACAGTTTACTGTTGGAGATGTTCCCATGGGGGAAGTTGTAGCAGATGAGCAACAAATGGAGAGGGAACCTCATGAGGTATTGCATGATTTTTTTTTTTTTTTACATGAAGTTCTATATATTCTCACTCATTTTTAAAACATCAAATTTTAATGTTTGTACGTGCATTGTGTACAAGTTCCCCATGCTTCGTAAGATAGCTCGCGGATTGAGACTCTACTAGGAAAGACACTACATCCATCTGTATTTGATGGACATGATTTCTAGATTTGATTGAGATTTCTAGTCTTAAATTTACTTTTTTATATATTGTCTAGATGCACAGTCATATATATATATAACCTGATACTTGTGAGATCTACAATTTTTGGACATATTTTATTGTGTTAATATAATTTGTTTTGTTTTTAAAAGTTAAGTTTTGGATGGTTGAGTTAAATGTTTATTTTTTTTCTCGGAGCTGAGGCCTATGAACCCTGAGTGTCTAGGGTTTCTGTCAGACTCTGCAACGAAGGATTCCGTCCTAACTTGCCTTCTGCCGACCAATACCGTGTGCCTGATCGACTGCCTTTCATTGCTATAGGACCCCCTGTAATGGTGTCCCCATCAGGGGGGGGGGGGGGGTTCAACACCTCCCCCACCAGGTTCAAGCGCGAATCCGGCTTCTGAAACAACAATGGATTCCATCCCTGTTCAAACTAACAACGACGAGATGCAAGACATCCCAGCGGTGCAGGAATCACAGAAAGAGTCACAAAATATGGCAGAAAAGCCCCTTGATGTACAGGCAGACACTGCAGCGAACAAGGAAATACCCACGGTGACATCTCCAACATGCAAGCCCATAGCAGCAGAGCAGCCCAAAGTAGAACTACCAAGTCATAGGATAAATGGACAAATCCAGTATATGAAGGACCATGCCCTCATAGGAAAATTTATCGGTTTCTGGCTGACTAAAAATCTCTGCAGGGTTGGATAACAGCCAAATGGAAACCTAAAGGACATGTTACCCTTCAGCTAGGCCCAAAATGGTTCTTCACGATAGTCTTTAACTGTATTGAAGACCGAAACAGAGTCCTAGATGGCGACCCTTACTTTTTTAACTCAGTTGGTCTGTACTTACGAGATTGGGTTGAAATATTTAACCCAGATAAGGAGGACTTCAACTGGGCACCTGTGTGGATTCGGATGTATTCTCTTCCATTGGAATACTGGGATGAAGAATCACTAAAAGACATCGGAAATGGCCTGGGCGAGTTCATAAAGATTGCTGAAGAAACAAAACTTCGTAGATATACCTCATATGCTCGCATATGTGTCTATATGCGCCTAGACAAAGCTCTCTCGGACTCGGTAAGTCTTTATCATGATGATTTTGAATGGATCCAGCCTTTAGACTATGAACATGTACCTTTCAGATGTCAAAAATGTCATGTCCATGGACATCTATTCCGTGATTTCCCTTTAAATGTTAAGCCCAAGAATACTGATGTCTCAGACAAACCTGACTCAGAAGGATTTTCCAAAGTCACCAATAAAAAAAAAGACTCTTAAAAAGCCTGCCTCTGGAAAAAATAATTTCCAAGATAACTCCTCCATTCCTTCCACCAACAATAGTTTTGATGTACTATCCAAGGAAAATGCTCCAGATCCTGATACACACAAGCCTGATGCTTCTCCCATCAAGCCATCGCAAAGCCCCCCACCCTCTGACTCAATCCCGAATCACTCGCCTCTAAAGGAAAACCATAACCCACAGGCAACGCCCCATAAGGATCCCGATTGGAAACCGAATGGCATGGATATTGATTGCTTTTTACAACAGCCTCTTCACTCAAATGACTCCATGGCAGGAAGCAGTCAGGCCCAAAATATGGAGGAGGAACTGAAAAGCATCAACTTAAGAGGCTTAGACATTTTCAGTCTTGAGCAAGCCTGTAGAAAGAAAGAATTCGATAAAATTTCAGAAAACTAGGTAGCCAACCTGGAGGTTATTATCTCAAGAGCATATCAGCAATGTCAAATAGGAATACAACCAGGTAGTCAATGGGATGGAGCAAAAATTCCCAAAGATTCCAAGAAGCGCAGGAGAAAGACAGATCTGCAAAGAACCATCATCATCGGTAAGATCCTGGTGGAGTCAGGAAGATATTCCAAGTTGACAAAGTACTACAAACCCCTCCCTAATAGTGAATCATGAAGCTCACTTCATGGAATTTAAGAGGGCTAAACAGTCCTGGAAAATACAGAATGATAAAAAATATGATAAATCAGGAGCAACCACAAATCTTTCTCATGCAAGAAACAAAATGTAACAGCATTACACTTGGTGACATACTCTCGAAAGCATGGCTAGGATGTCACTTCGTAGCAGTGGATGCTTCAGGAGCCTCAGGAGGGTTAGCTATAGCATGGAATACGCAAGCTATCTTGCTCATAGATTTTCATGCATTTCATCATATCATTCAAGCTACATTCCACATTATAGGAACTAATATACATGGACATCTTACCAATGTTTATTTTCCCCAGGACGCCGATAGTAAGACCGCATTTCTCGACACTATAACAGAGCTCAACTCCAGCAGACTCCATCCACTCTGGATCACAGGCGGCGACTTCAACATGATAACCAGACTTGAAGAAAAGCAAGGGGGAAGAGCCAAACTGGAGAACGAAAGTGGCCACTTCAAGGATTTTATACAAAACAATTGGTTAATTGACCTGCAGTTCAGCAATGGAATTTACACCTAGAGTAATCGCAGAGCAGGGAAGCAGCAAATAGCATCCAAATTAGACCGCTTCCTAATATCTAACAATGCCATACATCTTGGAGGGGATATATCTGCCTCAATCCTGCCCCTTTCCGGATCGGATCATTGTCCTATATCTCTTCAATGGCAAAGACCGGGCAATTCTACTCGACGACCATTTCGTTTCGAAGCTTTTTGGCTCACTCACCCTAATTTCAATGATTTGGTCAGAGCAACTTGGAAGGACTTCATCCCCCCAGAAGGATAAAAAATGTTTCAATTCCAACAGAAGCTCAAATATCTTAAACTGCACATTAAAAGATGGAATCACTCCACATTTGGAAACACATTTCAGGCTCAGAATGCTCTAAACCAAGAAATGATGGCTCTCCAGCAAAAGATCATTAATGACGGAAGAGCAGAGGAGACAATGGAACAAGAAAGGCAGATTCAAAATCAATTGGAGGAAAGAAGAAAGCAGGAGGAAATCCTTTGGAAGCAAAAATCCAGAGTCATATGGCTAAAAGAGGGTGAGCATAACACAAAATTCTTTCACAGAACTACTATACAAAGGTGGATGCATAACACCATCACTCACATCCAGAACCAACAGGGGGAAAGGGTTGAAGATCACACAGAGATTGAATCGGAGCTCATTAATCATTTCCAGAATGTCCATAAGGAGCCCTAAATCAACAGACAGCCAGCAATAGAAAGACTCACTCAACATATACCGAGAATCATTACGGAGGAACATAATCAACTGCTCCTTAGCCCGGTTACTCTCCAGGAAGTAGACATGGCTATGAAACAACTCAAGGAAGGTAAATCTCTAGGGCCGGATGGTTTCACAACCACCTTCTTTCACAAGTTCTGGGACCTTATCAAAGAGGAAGTTTGGCAGGTGGTGGAAGAATCAAGAACTCTTCATTGGCTGCTTCCTTCTTTAAATACGACTTTTATCACCCTTATTCCTAAAGAAGAGCACTCTATCACGCCGGAAAAATTCCGACCTATTGCCTTATGTAATGTCATTTATAAAGTCATATCCAAAGTCATAGCTTCATAGTTGAAACCGCTTCTTCCCTTGCTCATCTCGCTAGAACAATTAGGATATGTGGAAGGCAGGAAAATTCTGGATGGTATAATCCTCACTCATGAGGTTATACACTCTCTCAAGCACTCCAAAAAGGCAGGTATGATACTTAAAATAGACCTATCTAAAGCTTTTGACAAGTTAAGTTGGACTTATATACAAAAAATGCTCTCAACCTATGGCTTCTCCCCCCCTTGGGTCCGTTGGGTAATGAGTCTGGTTTCTTCCACTTTATTCTCCATCCTTATCAATGGCATTCCCTCTCGATCGTTCAGTCCCTCTTGAGGTATCAGGCAAGGAGACCCCCTCTCGCCTTTTCTTTTTGTATTAATGGCAGAAGGATTAGGACTTATTATCAAGCAAGCTCTCCATTCACAACAACTCAGAGGTATTTCCATTCATAATTCCCTTCCTATCACCCACCAACAATTTCTAAATGATAATATGTTATTTGGTCATCCCTTTGTGCAAGAAGCATTAAAATTCAAATCGGTACTTGACGATTTCTCTGAGGCTTCTCGGGCCAGCATCAACACAGCTAAATCCCAAATCTTCTTCTTTCATACTCCAACCGTGACTCAATCCACCATAGCACGCATTCTTGGTTTCTCCATAGCTTCTCTACCTTCCAAATATCTGGGGGCTCCCCTCACTAACTCGGCTATAAAACATGCTTCTTGGAAATTACTACTGGAAAAGCTAAAAGCCCGTCTATCTTCATGGACCTACCGGGCTCTTAATATGGCCAGTAGACTGGTGCTAGTCAAAGCAGTATTACAATCAATGCCTCTCTATCTTTTCTCTATCCTGGCTGCTCCAAAATGGGTTCTCAAGAAAATCAAAACTCTGCAACGCAATTTTCTTTGGGGGGCCACAGGACAAAATTGCAAGTGGGCATTGGTAAAATGACGACTGTTTGTAGACCCAAAGAAAATGGTGGTATAGGCTTAAGAGATCCCCATCATAGTAATGCAATCATGGGAGCCAGAATCTGGTGGCAATGGATATCAGCTCCAAACACACCTTGGGCAGTTATATGGACTACCAAATATGAAAATCATAGACCACCTAAAGATATAATTAGATTCACACCTACAGATAAGGGGTCTTTGATCTGGAATGTGGCTAGACAACACTTTCATTTGATTCAACAACACATTTTCTGGGAAATCAGGGATGGCAACACAGCACGGTTTTGGATGGACTCATGGCAACAACTACCAAGGCTATGTAATATCTACAGACCTCCACCAAGTCAGGAATGGGAAGAGCAAAAAATGGAAACGGTCCAACAACAATGGACTCACACCTTAGCACAAGGATACATACAATGGCGCCCAGTAGCACAACTGATCAGAAATGGAACAGAGCAACTCCAGAATGCCATACATACCGAACTCCAAAAACGCAAAATCAGATTCTCTAACAAAAAGGACATTCTACGGTGGGGCTACACTCCAAGAAGGACATTCACCACCAAGGAGGCGTATAAAATTGTATGCACCGATCCTATGCCCATCGATCCTCTTTGGAACAGAATCTGGTCTGCGGGAATTTGGCCCAAGGTTTCCATTTTCCTTTGGCTGCTTGGACAAAAGCGAACCCTCACATGGGATAACCTTAGGAAAAGAAATTTTCATGGACCCTCCAGATGCGCCAACTACATTTAGCAGGAAGAAACCATACATCATCTCCTGGACAACTGTTCTCTTGCCAACCAACTATGGGAGAAAACCAGCTTTCGATGTCAAAAAAGGTGCAAAGTTTCAGGGGATATAATCAACATAGTCAGCAATTGGCAGCAGAATCCCTATAAAAGCGGGCTACTTAACCAACTGTGGAAAATAATACCAGGTCTTCTTCTTTGGATAATTTGGAAAGAAAGAAATCGGTGCATTTTCAAGAATCAGAGCACACCTCTAGAAACCATCTGGAGCAACCTCTGTCTTAATCTTCAGGAGACCTTGGCACTTCAAACCTGGCATGATGAAGATTTTCTTACACTCCCACAAGAGCAGGCCATTTGGGCGAATTGGAATCTTCAAATCCCCCAAATTCTGAAAGATCCAGGAATTTCTCCCAATTCCTCTACAGCGATAAGTAAATGTATGCCCCCTCCTCAAGGAACTTTCAAACTCAACTTTGACGGGGCTTCCAAGAGAAATCCAGGCAGAGCAGGGTTCGAAGGCATCTTCAGGGATCACAAAGGCAAACCACTCCTATTATTTTTGGGCAACATGGGATGGGACACGAATAACTCAGCCGAGTTAGAAGGCCTATGGTAGGGTCTTTCTTTATCCCATCAATATGGTTTTCATCCTTTGGAGATTGAAGGAGATTCACAAATTCTCATAAATATGGAAAATAAACTTCTCCAAGGAGCCCATGCAAACAAAGTGGCCATAAGTTGGATACTAGCAGCTAGATTGGAACTAATAGAACAATGGATCAACACCAACTGAGCGCTCATTTTCGAACATATCAAAAGGGATGGCAACAAGGTTGCTGACCTCTTGGCTAATATGGGAGTAGGCAGTGAGCACACTCTTCTCGTCGGTTCTCTAGATATTATACATGATAGCACCCAAATACAAGAATGTAACACTTTGGTCCAGAATGATGCAGAACTCCCGAATGCGGGTGTCTAGCTGGTGGAGTAAGTTGATGGGACTTTGGGTTGGCAAGTGGCTGGGACACTTGGCCACCCACGCCATCACCATGCGCGAACTTCTCCAACGTGTTTCTGTCATCCAAATTGCATTTAAGCCGAGTGAAGGCCGAGAACTAGCCATCATTCTTACTTGTGCCTCCATATGAATTTCACTGCATCAACACTCTGATCACATTAATGGGCTAATTAAGCCAGGTGTGCATTGAGGCAATCTCGCCCTAGTTTTTAAGATGGATGAAGGTAGAGGAAATTCAGTCGCTCCTCCTCCGCTGCAAAGCTTCTACTCCCCTACCGCTGTGAGACCCTGCTCTCACACTGCAATGGGAAGACAATGTCTTATATCTTGCTGCATTGAGCTAGGAAATGGGCTTCACCTATCTCCAAATAGCCTCTGCAATATGAATTCTGCCACCTTGGACCTCCTATTCACTCCGTTCACTCCTCGCTCTGCTTCCCCGTATCCTCATTTGCCATACTCTGAGCAAGACCTCATGCCGAGACTGCGCCACCACATGAGGTGTAGAAGGGGAAGCATCAGAAGCCGTCCTCAGCGCGCCCCCTCCTCTTCCAAATTTGATTCCTCATCTCCTTCCTCTGACTATTTTGTGAGCAGATACCCGAACACGAGAAGTGGAAGGGGGAGATCCCACGCGGCTAGATTTAGAATGGATTCTCCCGCCCCTGCCACTCCAGCTACCCTCGCTTCAAATATGCCCCAGACCGCTCAATTCTACTTCAACTGCTCCCTGAATCACCCCCATATCATGGCATCCATCTCGGTTGTGTTCAAGGAGGAACCACAGTTGGTTGACACCAGTGCGTATTTGGGAGGGAAGACTACTGCGACGACTTAGGACGTGGACAAGAAGAAGTGGCAGGAGGATATGCACAAAGAGAAAGCTTCTAGTGATGAGGAGAAGGATCTCCGCGGGTTTGGGCACTCCAAGCAGAGCGCAGCCTCTAGTGCGGACAAGCCAAAGGAGGATGACGACATGGAGGCCTACAGGTGCCTCATTACTGAAGAACCACCTCCTCATCATGATATTTAATCATTCAAAATGTGTTTGGTTTTTGCTTCTCAAGGCCCAATTCTATGGGATAGAACTTGAATTTTTAGCAATGTTATCAAGTAGTTCTTGTCAAACAATTTATAGTCTATGCAAAGAACAGTGGAATCCAAGGCTGATACCCCTGTGTGGGCTGCACATGAGCACAATGTCTGGACTGGTTTCCCCTAGTGGGCTGTCAATTTTCAGTTTCTTTTGCTGATCATGCCACATTTTTTGGGCATAGTTAAAACTTCGGCCACGATGTATATTACTCTTCCTCTATAATAGATTTAAATTAATTTAGAAAAAGAAAAGAAAAAGAAAAAAGTTTTGGATGGTTAAAGTACTTTTGGCATGTGAATGAGAAGTAATGTTGTTATATAATTTGTTTGGTTTTTAAAACTTAAGTTTTGGATAGTTGAACTACTAGTAATGTTGTGATCTATAAATTAATGTTTTGCTATTGAACTACATTGGGCATGTGAAGTAATGTTGTGTTATAATTTGTTTTGTTTTTAAAACTTAAGTTTTGGATGGTTGAAGTACATTTGGCATGTGAAGTAATGTTGTGATCTATAATTTTTTGTTAAATTAAAGGTTAAGTTTTGGATGGTTGATCTACATTTGGCATGTGATATAATGTTAAATGTTTTTATTGGATAGTTGAACTACAATTGACATGGCATGTGAAGTAATGTTGTGATATAATCAAAAAGTTTTTAAAACTCAAGTTTTGGATGGTTGAAGTACATTTGGCATGTGAAGTAATGTTGTGATCTATAATTTTTTGTTAAATTAAAAGTTAAGTTTTGGATGGTTGATCTACATTTGGCATGTGATATAATGTTAAATGTTTTTATTGGATAATTGAACAACAATTGGCATGCCAAGTGAAGTAATGTTTTAATATAATCAAAAAGTTTTTTAAAACTCAAGTTTTGGATGGTTGAAGTACATTTGGCATGTGAAGTAATGTTGTGATCTATAATTTTTTGTTATTTTAAAAAAGTTAAGTTTTGGATGGTTGATCTAGATTTGGCATGTGATATAATGTTAAATATTTTTATTGGATATTGAACTACAATTGGCTTGACATGTGAAGTAATGTTTTGATATAATCAAAAAGTTTTTAAAACTCAAATTTTGGATGGTTGAAGTACATTTGGCATGTGAAGTAATGTTGTGATCTATAATTTTTTGTTAAATTAAAAGTTAAGTTTTGGATGGTTGATCTACATTTGGCATGTGATATAATGTTAAATGTTTTTCTTGGATAGTTGAGCTACAATTGGCATGACATGTGAAGTAATGTTTTGATATAATAATTTTTTTTTAAAACTCAAGTTTTGGATGGTTGAAGTACATTTGGCATGTGAAGTAATGTTGTGATCTATAATTTTTGTTAAATTAAAATTAAGTTTTGGATGGTTGATCTACATTTGGCATGTGATATAATGTTAAATGTTTTTATTGGATAGTTGAACTACAATTGGCATGACATGTGAAGTAATGTTTTGATAATCAAAAAGTTTTTAAAACTCAAGTTTTGGATGCTTGAGTACATTTGGCATCTTAAGATTGCTTTTGATCTCTACATACTCTTGTTTGAGTGAAAAAATTCCAATGGGAAGAACATAGTTTTTCAATGCAACTAACCATATCAATTGAGCTCTAATTGAAAAAAAGAGTAAAGAAAAGTTAACATGCAAACAAAACATGTCAGCAAAATAACATTCGTGGTTGTCATTTTTATTGGAATAGCTAAATCATATTTTAAGGATTCTCCATCCAAAAACAATTTCAATGAAGAGAATCCTTAATATGATTTAGTTATTCCAATAAAAATAACAACCAAGGATGTTATTTTGTTGGCTTTTTGGTTTTTTTTTTACTTTTTTTTTCAAATAGAGCTCAATTGATATGGTTAGTTGGATTGAAAAGCTATGTTCTTTTCATTGGAAATTTTTTCACTCAAACAAGAGTATGTAGAGATAAAAAACAATCTTAAGATTACTTTCAAGTACAATCAAGTGTTCCAAACATTTTCCCACATGATGATACCTTCATTGACCTCTAAAAAGTAGTTGATGGGCTATATGTTCTGCCTCTTTCCCATATAAATCCCTTTAATTTTGATTGGAAATATAAGAAGTAGATATATGTTTGTTGAATTGGGGTCAATGTCATTAATGCACTAAACTAGGTAGCCTTGTTGATTTATAAATTGGTAAATTGATGACATTCAGTTAATTGCATTCTAGAACATATATATTCAGTACGTGAAACATTTTTCATCAATGCACATGGGAAAACTACTTGAACAATTAATTGCATTCTAGAACACACACACACACACACACACATATATCCAATACGTGCAACATTTTTCATCAATGCACATAGAACATATCCGACCATTGGACAGACAAATTTTGTACTAGATTTTCAATCAAGAATAGAGATGTGGGTCAAATCCCACCAAAAGTCGGAGAAGTGCTCCGAGTCTCTTGTCTGAAAGGAATCTTCGTACAAAACTATACTATGGATGATTTATTTACATTGTGGATATTTTTTACTAGAAAATCCCACAAGAAAAACTGGGTACATTCAATTCGTGTATATATCAGGTTGTTGAGGAGGTAAATCCCCTTTGCGGACAGAGGCGATCCCTACTAGCCCAGATCGGGTCTAGCAACAATCAAACACGCTACAGTGCAGGTTCCTAATCGTAAATAAACCGACTTGCGAGGAAGGCTTACCTGGAATCCAACGCTGTCGTTTGTAGAAGAGGTGGTGCTCCCGTTCCTTTGCCCTGGCAGATCACAATCCTCATGATCTCTGTGATCGGACACCTGCACATGCAAGAAACAACACAAACGCAAGCATAAAATCCAGTATATACAACTATATGTCAGTCGAAGAGGACATAACTCATGAACATAATCGAGAACAAGAGTGGAACCATAACCAATAGTCGCTTATCATTAAAGAGTCAAAAGAAGAATACAACCAAAGCTTCGACGCCGAATTCTCCTTTGGCGGGTCGTCAGCAGAACATGTCTCGATAAAGCCTGTCAAGGATGGGACAAGCCTCTCTCTCTAGATACTTGGCAATAGTCTCCTTGCTTGGATTTGGCCTTAGGGAATCAAGAAGGCTTTTGCAACATGAAAGCTCTTGGGAACTTGGAGATTCTGGAACTAGCTTGCTATGGAGATGGGCAAGCCTTTATAGGAGGAGGAAGGGAAGTTGGGATCCCTATAATTATGGGATTGGCTCTATCATCAAGGAAGCTTCCATGAGAGGTGGCAAACCACTTCCTCTCTATGGAAATCCGTAGCCAAACCACCCAACTCAAGATAGATATCAGTCCAGGAATTTGTTAGGATGAAACTTCTGCCTTTTATTTTTTAAAAACACCTCTTAATATGGTTGGCGCGGGTGCGGCTCTATGACAGAGCGCCAATTGGCGCGCCCTCTTTGGAGGATTTCCCTCTTGGCGCGAGGGCTGAACTATGGAACCGCGCCAATGGAAAAGAGCTATTTTTAGGGTTTTTGCAAGGAGATGTCTTCAGGGCAATTAAAGCTCATCTTCAGAGGGATGCAATGAAAGTATTTTCAAGTCTTAACTCTGCCCACAGGCCACGGAATGAGCCCTTCAATGTGCGGGATGGGGATTGCAGGGACAGTGACAAATTGCTATGTAACAGATGCCCCCTAAAGCATGAGGCCCGAAAGAGAGAGAGGGGTGAAATGCTTTACGAGAACATGCCGACTGAAAACACCGCCATCGGAAAACCTGCGGAGCGAAGTACAACTGATGTCTCAGATACATGATATATATGCGTGGTATGGGCGCAGCCATCCATAACAGAGTGTACAATAATCTAGATCCAAGGCATGGACGCAACCATCCAATGAAGATCGATAAATAGACTCAGGTATGGTCGCAGCCATCCAATCAGTGAGTCATGTAAATAATAATCCACAATATCGCAGCCTGGATTACAACAGACACAATCCAGGGTCTTGCGCTCCATCTCGACCTGAACAAAGTACAAGTTCAAGCATGTAAATAAGCGAGCTAAAGTCGAACATGCAAGAACATCGTCTGATTACCAGCCAATGATGAGAGCCGTTAACAGACGCGAGAGGAACCACCAATAATGACAATGGCCCTCAAGGTACTATAGGTACAATCTACGGCGTGTGAATCAATGAGCTGGTGTCGAACACCCGTAGAATCACTCGATCGGAAGCCAATGATGAAAACCTCACGTCGAATGCGACGAACCTGCCATTGAGGCATGCAGGCTCCAAGGTACCATGAAAGAGTCTCTAGACCATCTTCCTGGATAATGAGCTGAAGTCGACAGGAAGTGACCTTGATCGAAGGTGGGCCATAATTTTTCCCACATCATCGACACGAGACAGAGGAACATGATGTTTTTGTGAATCAGGATCATATGAGAATCAGAGGAAGGTTGATACTTGCAGAGGTCAACTTCTCTTGAACATGTAAACGGCACGACAGTGGACTTGGCAGTATTTGACATCAACGGATCAGAGGTCATGGTGACGAGGCAATGAGCAGATGAGAGGTCAAAAGGGATTATCCAAACCCATGGAGGCAAGTGAAGAACGAGATGAGATGTCCCCAACCCGACACGAATGCAGACAAGTGCCATGTTCAAGAGCGACATACTGCCGACACGACAATGATGCTGGTTCCATTTTTCCCCCACCATTTCTGGCGAGTACCCCAATTATTTTTGATAACAAGCTTGAAGGGGATAACATATGCTTGTAATATAAGTCCGCCCTTCGGGCGAATCCATCCTAGTGCATTTAACGAGTCCTAGGAAGGAGGAACTCGGAGAACGTCATTTCGACTAGATCCGATGTCATCAGGGTTTAACGAGTCTGACAAAGGAAGAACTTGGCGTCTTTTCATGTTTAGAGAGTTTGAAAAGACAGCAGAAAAGAAAACTCCACAGGTCCCTTTTTGCAAATAGTTCCCCAGATCCGAAAAGGTAGAAAACAATATCCGGGAAAACCTTCTAGTCGCGATAGGCTAGGGTATTCCTTTTTCGTAATCGATCCAGCCCAGCCCGAAAAAGGGTTAAACTTATACTGGGTGAATGTCGATTCGTGTCCATTTTAACGAGATCGAAATGACAAGGGCCTCGGCGATCTTTTCATGTTTAGAGAGTCAGAAAAGAGCTGAAAGATGACTCCAGAGTGACTTTTTCGTGTATTTACCGAGTCCGAAAAAGTATAAAATACAACTCGTTTCACCGTCTAAGTTGCGTGAAAGACCTGTTGCTGCACAAAAAGGCAAGTGTAAAACCCATTTTTGACAAAATATATCAAAATATTCAGAAAAATAACTTTCAAGACCTATTTTGAGTTCAAAAAGTTATAAATATGTCAAATGGTAAAAATAAAATTACTTTTTACTTTTTACCTCACCGAAGAGCAGCAGTGGTCCATTTTGTGTGCGAACTTCTGACAGCGATTGCGACCGATCCGGGCTACCATTCAGATTCCCGTCAGTTCCAGGTAAGAGGCGCTTCTTTGTACTCCATTTCAATCCATTTTTTAATAGTTTTCCATCATGCATTAGATTTCTGTGGCAACTTTTTAAATTTTTAGGGCTCCGCTCATTGGCGCGGGTATCGGGCACGGACCCGCGCCAATGGACTTTTATATGCAAAGGGCTCGCGCCGACTGGCGCGACTGTTCCGGAAATAGCCGCGCCAGTGGCGGAACCCAAACTTCTGCCTAAAAATTCGAGATTTTAATCAATTTGGATGAATTTTGAAGCTCATCAGAGATCTAATTAAGGGTTTGTGACCATGTTGATGCAGGAAACCGAGCAAAATGGTGATTGAGTGGAAAGAGAGGGAGCACGGTGAAGAGGATGAAAAAGCCATGGAAAATGAAACTTGCATGAATGCCCTCAGGAACTGTGGGCTAAAAAAGTTCTTCCTAACACCTTGTTTACGAGCTCAGCCGGAGCTTCTACAGTACTTGATCAATATGTGGGACGCAGATGAACAAGTATTCAAACTGCGGGACCAAGTGTTAGAACTGGAGGTTGCTGACGTGTACTTAATAACCGGATTATCGCGCAGAGGTCCGGTACCCATGTTGACAGGGAGCAGACCGTCTGGTGAGAATATGGAGCAAGTGATGGCACGAGTGTGCCGAGGGGCACGACTGGGATCAGGAAGTGGAAAGGTAGACATCCATACTATTCCTGATTTAGCACTCAGGGTAGTGCTTCATACCATCACGCGGGCCGCGGGATCGCAGGCACTGCACGAGGCAACAAAGGCCCAACTCTTACTGGCCTCAGAGTGCATGGGTCCCCTATTGTTCGACTGGGCCATAGTAGTGACAATAAATATCAAGAGACAGCTCACGAAGTGCAAGCAGGCCAAACTGAAATAGTTTGGTTACAGTTCTATACTGGTATCGTTCATTCTGGAACGATTACCAATCTTCCAAGGCCAAGGGGCCGTAGTAGCTGAGCCGATTCCATGAGAGCCAAGAATGGCTTGCTGGGAGGCATTGATGCCCAGAGCTAGAGGAGGCCAACAGATGTCCTGAAGGCCAGATTTTTTTGGGTGGTTGCGATGTCAGTTGATCGTAGTGGAAGATTGGCCATATGTAGGAACCGATTTCACTGGTGATCCAGATCTCCCATTGTCGGAGGGAGATGATTGGGACAAGGAGTTGGGTAAGACCATCTTTTTTATTTTTGTGTTTTTATGTTTTTTTTTTGGTAATACACATTCTGTCCTGACACATTTTGTATGTATGCAGACGTGGGCCTAGAGAGACTAGCTGGCATGTCTCCTATCGCGCGGAGAACTCTTCCCGCACCTGATCCTCAGGCATAGGGTGCAAAGGGGGGGGAGTTAATCCAGAATCTCGAGGGTATTGCCCGAGGGATCCCAGACTACGCCCGGCTGGCAGATGTACCGATGGCGTACCAGAGACATACGGTGGGAGTGCCTAGTCGCCTCCACCGACTTCTGAGATGCTTAGTGCGTGCAGTCACTTGTTATCATGAGCACCATGCGGATTAGACTCCTAGGACTTTTATCATGCATATTTTTTGAGAGACATGTCGTCTCCGGATGTATTAAGACGAACATATATATTTTTTGATTTAATGTGATGCACACTATGCAAACATTTCGATATATATATACATATCTATTTCTGGATGGATCTTTCTTTACATGTGATGATGTTTTTATATGTCATGCGGATATCTAATACAATGTTATCTAATGTATCAGTTGCATAACAAACGACCCAAATGAAAAGTTCACACAATGTATCTAATCACACATTTCATTTTTACGCAAGCTTAAAAGCACACATGGACACACATATGCAAACTATGCTTGGGAATGAGTTTTATTTTTATGCAAGCTTAAAACACAAACTATGCTTGAAATAAGGAAACGGGCATGCCCCCCAGCATGATGTCTCAATTCGAGGAACATGCCCCCCAAGCTTCAGTCCATTGGAAATGGAGTGAAGGTTCAACAAAAGAGATTTGATCCAAAGTTAACAAAACTCAAATTGAACAGGCTTGTGTTTCATTATTTTAATGAGGTTGACACACTTAAAAGAACTATCCTCAAACAGCTTGTTTCATTGTTTTAGGAGCTTGACACAAGTGGAGGAACTATGCTCCGATAGACTTGATTTCATTTTTTTAGGAGCTTGACGCAAGGAACGAACCATGCTCCGACAGACTACTCGTCATGATGAACAAGAATTCATGGCTTCCAACAGTCCCGCACTAGGTGGGAGAATGACATCTTGGAAATCAGGACCCAATGCCCCCAGTACACTATGCACGACGGCGTTGTCACTGAGTGCGGGCACCGGGTAGGTAGCCACATATTTGACCTGCGGTGGGGCAGATACAATGGGTGGATAAAAACCAGGAGGGGGTGATGGTGGGCCAGTTGCCACATTAGGACCAAAGAACGAAAGTTGATCAATGGTCATGATCTGTCCTTCATGCAGAAAACAAGCCACACGAATAAGGGAGGAGACGAGCGCTCCCATGGCATAGGTGTAATCACGCCCCAAGAGAAGATTGAAATCCAAGGGGCTTGGAACGACCATCACGTCCATATGGACGGTTTTACCTCCCAAAGTAATAGGTAACCTTGGAAGGATCCCCAATGGTTGACTCGTCCTTCTGTTAAAAGTCAACAGATTCTGCGTAACAGGCGCAAGCGGTGGCGAACCGAAAGCTTGCACGGTAGTTGATAATAGAATACTAACAGAGGCACCTTCGTCTATAATGGTACTGGGTACAACCAGACAAAAAGCCTGTACTGTGATTTCGAAAGGCACATAGGATGGAAGGCAAAATCCTGCAAATCGATTCCAATCAAAGGAAGTGACCAAACTATTCGGAGGGGCTACCATCGAACCAAGAAGGTCTTCCCCTGGTGTTACGGAAGGAGGATCATTCTCCATAACCTCCATCTCGAAGGCAGGAGGGGTATCGTCCAGAGCCTCCATCGTGGGAGGGAGAGGAGCAACTTCTTGAGGTACGGGGACAGGAGAATATTTCTCCAAGTCTGAAGAATCTAAAGAAACTAGAAGAACATGAGGGATGTGAGATCCACTCTCGACAGAAAAGACCTAGTGCACCGCGGATGGGGCCAGCTCAACCGATCCCACGACCAATGGTTGGTCAGGGGCGGATTCTTGAATTCGAATTTCTGAGGAATGGGATGGACCAAAGATGACTCTTGACCAATTGTATCACCAATAGGTGGAAGACTCAAAGAGAGCTGCTTATAACCAGCTGGGAGGCATGGTGTGGAAACAGCCGGGTTGTCCAACACTCGCTTGGCTTCATCCATATAAGGACAAAGGTGAATGGCATGGTGCCCTTCACACAACTTACAGGGATTGGTGATCTTACCCTGCTTCTTAAAAGCCTTATCAGCACTTGTTGAAGATGTGCCCCCAACCTGACTCCCGGAAGCCAAAGGCAATGGCGGGCGACCGTCAGACCATGCTTCAAGCACCTTGGGAATGCCAGGGCAGTCTCGAAGAAGATGGTCTCCCGTGCACAACATACAAGGGAACTTGACTTTCCGTGGAGGGTTGGAAGGTTTATCAAGAGGAGATATTTCAGAAACAGTGGCTGCACTTTTAGCCTCTCGCTTATCAGACTTCTTCTTCTTTGTCTTCTTCTTCTTCTTCTTAGCCACATGATTACTTGAATCCAGACTTTCACAAGGCGAAGTAGAAGAGGAGGATGCAGAAACAGGCGAAGAAGGGGAGAGGTCCACCTTAGAATCAACATGATGTTTTTCAGGTGGAGGAACTGATTGAACAATAGTGGAGACATTCGGGACCACAGAGGTTGAAAACAACCAAACAGGCAACCCAACAGTTAACCCGGGAAGGGACAACGTTGCCATGTAAGGAGCACCAACATTCCCAAAAGGAGGAAAATGACCAGGATTCCCTTCTGAGGGGATTCCTTGGTTGGTAAACTCTGAAAAAGTTGCCATCAAAACTCAAAACCACACACGGGCTGAAAAAGAGTCAAGACACACAATCAAACGGCCAACAAGCAAAATCTAACAGGGCGTGTGATCGCGGGTGATTAATTTTTACCACATTGAAAAATAAGAAACTTCACCGTTTCATGTTTTAAGAGTCGAGAAACGGTTGAAAAGGTGACTCTATCTCTTTTAGATTTGACACAAGCGTGAAAGGACAAGCGCTTGGTGATCCTTTCAAATTTAGGGAGTCATAAAAGATCAAATGACTACTCAGGAATACTAGGCAAAAGGGTGTACCAAATAACCGTGAACTGCAATATACACCTTGGTTCCAATAATGAAAGAGAAATCAACCAAGGACTTTCCGTACGTGCAAGCAATCTCCCCGAATGCTGTGTCTGGTGTATCATGGGTATAGGGCGGCAGACTCAGCTTCCTATGCATAAAGGATTGAAATCTAGTGAGGTCTCCCTTTATATACGCGACGGTACGGGGAGCACAAGTCCATACTAGTGCTGTCTAAAGCCAAGAGGCAAACGACAGCTACTAGGTTTTAAGACGCTGGAACACGTCTCTAGCCTAGACCTCTAAATGTGTTTCGTTAGATTTCAATGCTGCCTTAGTGTAAATTGAGTAAATTTTAAATTTTATCTTCAATTACGTTTCAGTTTTCAGGCCCTAACGAATGTGATGTCTCAAAAATCTCCTAAATGCAAAACTACATGCCACAGTATATCATTTCGTTCGATGAAAGCTAGCTACAGAAGAGTTAAGAGCTTTTTACACAAACAAAATGATCAGAAGACAATCAGTGATATCTCTAATGCAGCTAATGAAACTAAAAACTTTTCTTTCAAAGTCACTAATTGCTAATAACACCGAAAAGATTTTAATTTGCACTAATCAATCAAAAGCAAAAGAGATTTTTTTTTATATTTTCAATGTTTGAGAGCTAGATGCACTAAACAAATCAAAAACAAATGAGAAGCAATTTGAGAAATGATAATAAGAGAGCAAAAACAAGCAGATTTCACTCAATGGCACAAACAATCAGACCTCAAATCGACCAAAAGTCTCTCAACACCAAGAAAAGTCCCAAAGACACTAATGAGTCGTGTAATCTAGGCCCAAGATGAAGCAAAGCGAAATTCGAATGAAAACGAAATCAGTCACTCAAAAATTGCAATAAGATGATAGACAACTGTCAAATGAACGCAAGGAAGCAATCCCAAAGTCGACTGAACGAACGAAAACCAACAAACTCCCAAGGGAGGCTCGACTCACAAAAGCACCTAGATGCCCTAGGGCTCGAATGCAAAATCGACAGAAATAGGCAAACAACCAAAGGATGGAGGTTACAATCAGTCAAAATAGGCTCCAGTGCACTCAAATAGCCGAAAAAAACAAGACCAAAATCACAAGTCAGTCCCAGAAAGCATGAAACACAACAAACCCTAATAGCTCACAAGATTGGCATGACTGTGAGCTTGAAATTAGCGCCAGAAAGGAAATGGCGCAGGTGATACACAGGCAACCTGCACCAATGGGCGCGACTGTCACACTGAAAAGCGCACCAGTCGAGTTTACTACAGGAAAATGAAAAACAAGCAATCTTAGAAAAAGACAAGTGATGGAAAGGCTAAAACAAAGCCAAAAACAAGACAAGGTACCAATTCAAAGAGCTTCATCAATGAGCAAGACCAAGAATTGACCGAAACGATACACAATACCTGTTGTCGACCCGAACCAAATCCGAAGACCACGACTGAACATGACCATTTGCCATTTAGCAAAAGGCCAAGGCTATCCTTCGCTTATCAGTTCATTTTATAGCTTACAAACATATAGTTTAGTCCTCAATGAAATATTAAATTGTTGAAGAGGTAAACTTTCATGGATAAAGAAAGAAGCAACTTTACCAGCCTGATTTAGGCTCAGTAACAATCAAACACGCATGTTGTTGGTGTCTAATTGTAAATAAACCCAACTTGTGACGGCGATTATCAATCCAATCGTCGTTGTAGAAGAGGCGGTGTTTCCTGCATTTTGCTCGCATCACAATCCTCATTTATCTCCGTGGTTTGACACCGCATACGCAAGAAACAAATACAAACGCGAAGCATAAAATCCAAAAAGAGTATACAAATTGCGTATGTCAGTTGAAGAGGACATAACTCATGAACATGATCAAGAACAAGAGTGGAACCATAACCGATAGTCGCTTATCATTAAAGAGTCAAAAGAAGAATACAACCATAGCTTTGACGCAGCACTCTCCTTTAGCGGGTCGTCAGCACAACATGTCTCGATAAAGCCTGTCAGGGATGGGACAAGCCTCTCTCTCCGGATACCTGGCAATAGTCTTTGCTTGACGGCTTCAGGAATCAAGAAGGTTTGCGCAAGATAAGGATGGGTGTGCTTCGGGAACTTTCAAATGCGGGGTGCGAAACGGAGATGGCAAGATTATAGACGGGAGGTAGGAGTTGGGATCCTATAATTATGATTACTCCATTATCAAGGAAGCCCATGAGAGGTGGCAAACCACTTCTCTTATGGAAACAGGAGCCAAACCTCTCCCCAAAACTCAAAGATAGATATCAAATTGTGAATTTGTTAGACGAAATTTCCGCTTATTTATTTTTAAAACACCCCAATATGAACAGTGTATGGTTTCACAGATAGAGCGCCACCACGCCACTTTGAGGATTTTGCCCCTCGAAGTGCAGGGTCGAACTTGGTGTGAACCACGCCCAGCCTGGGAAAAAGAGCTATTTTTAGGGTTTTTTGCAGGGAGATGTCTTCAGGGAAATGAAAGCTCATCTTCAGAGGGATGCAATGAAAGTATTTTCAAGTCTTGTCTCTGCTCACAGGTCACGGAATGAGCCCTCCAATGTGCGAGATGGGGAATGGTAGGGACGGTGACAAATTGTCGTAAAATAAAGAGCAATGGTGTTCTGTCCAAATCCGCGAACCCCAGCATCGCTAATCGCCATCTCCCCCATCTTCATTTAGAAATGTATCGTGTATGTATCACTTTATATGGTTGTATTGGTGTTTTTGTGCCACTCTTATGTATGCACCACTTATGTGATGGTGTGTGTTTCAGGTATTTGAGTGTGTGAATTATGTGTGTTAGAAAGTTACTAACATATTATGTGCATGAATCTATTACTTATGTGTGTGAGTGTGTTATATATGTATAAAAATGCATTTTTTATGTGCGAGTGTATTTCTTACGTGTGATTGTATTGCGCGCGCACACACACACACACGAGTACATAAATGGTGCACCCACATTAAACAAAAACATTCACTCCCACTAGAAATACACTTAAACATCACTTATGTATGAGTTTGTCAATCATACACGCATGAGAATTACACTTATGTACAAGAATGATCTATCCACACTACACAAGTTACACACAATTGACATAGTTATAAACGATGTAAGTGTGTGCCACTTGTATGTGTGAGAGAAGTTGATCTTTTTTCCAAAACTTAAATGAAAACGTAAATCCTCTATTACTCAAGTGACTTACCCATAAATAAAGTAAAATAATCTTGTTAATTATTCATTTAAGTTTAATTTTATCTTCCTTGTTTGCAAGTTTCTGTGGTGGTCAGAATTTGAAAAAATTGTTTCTGTAGTTTTATCCAAAAGTTATTTCTGGAGTTTTATCCACATCGATAATTTTCAATCGACGTTTTGAGTCCAGACCGAGACTCATCATCAGGATGTGAAATTAATACTTTCAAATGTTGCAATGCTATATATAAGTTGATATCAATATGTTAATATGTTCTTATCATTCATTAACATTTTTGAGAGGGGAATTCACATTATTAGGTCATTGTACCTATGATGTGACTCACATTAATTCAATGAGTTTTGAAAGGGTTACAATTCTCTTTTATAATTTCTACCATAATTTATATTTCACGAGATTAAGTTTAGTTACTTTTCTATATTGCACTTCCTTTGGGGACAAGATGACAAGTTTCTAGTACATCTAGAGCGCACCACCAATTTTTTCAAGGGATGGAAATAATATATATATATACATATATAATTTAAAATTCACCATGTGCTTAAAGATAAATAATAAATAATAAATGCATCATTGCAATAAAATTATAAACATTAAACTAGTTAAGAAATCCATAATTCATATTAATAATTACAAAACCAAATACATAATATAAAATCTAAAATTCAATTTGAAGTTTTTAGTTGAAGGATGATGAGTAAATACTAGTGTTGAGCAAGTGAATTATTCTCCTAATATGACACATAGTAGTTAGTTGGAGGGTATCCATCATTATGACGATCCAAATGGCCTAGCACTAAAACACTAACTCTTTATAGTTTAACCTTTCAAAGGTGTAATTTGTCTTACCCTAAATTTCAAATAAAAAACCTAGGTTGAATTACTATATTTAGTTGTCTTGCTCGTTATGTTTGGTCAAATACAAAAGCAGATTCAGTTTTACTATTCCTAGTTGACATTCTTGCATGTTAACTTATTCTCCTTATTGTCTAGCAAGCATGCTATTTTGTCAAAATCAAACCTTAGCTCAAATTCCTAATATTTTCAATCTCAACACCTAAATCGACCCTATCTATTGTTAGGTTTTTCAAATAAAAGCCAAGTTTTACTGGTCAAAAACACTAGATATTTTTCTAATCCCGTGAAACCAAAAAGGGCCTTTATTATAGTCATTTCTACTAATATGGCCAAGCTAAACAAATTAAATTTCATTGTCATAGTTAGTGAAGTTGTAAAGTGTGCTAGAGCCTTAAACTAGTGTGGTTTATTTACATCAATATGACATGTAAATCGGCCTTGAATCCCAATTTATTATTCTTGGACAAAGTAAGTGCAAATAATAGTTTTGGAAACATTAGTCTTAAGAGGAAATGTGTTGAAATGAGAAGTTGTATTCACAAATAAGCATTCATAAAACCTTCATTGTTTGAGGGAAAAAATATGTGGTTGTTAGAGCCTAGGACAACACATAACAAAGAAACAACCTAATAATGCCTTGAAAACAGTGATAAACGTAGTTCAATAATTTTCCTGCAGGATATGAGTCGGTTTAGAAACTTGTTAAATGTGGAACACATAAACACACTCAAATACAGTCTAATTCACCTTTAGGGCAGAACTAGAAGGTTTTCATCAACAATAATTGTGTCCTTGATTCATGCCATGAGAAGTAAAGGTTGGAATATTTCTTAATTATTTCAAAAGGGATGTTTTTTTAAGCAACAATATTTATAGGTTGAAGTCAAACATCGAGGGTTATTGCTTTAGACAGTTATGTGATAGAGAGAGGAGAAAATAAACGCTAACACTAAATAGGAGTATTTTCAATAGTTATTTTTAGAAGTTAGCATAAACAACAACTTGTTCATGCTAAAATTTCATCCAAAACAATAAGAAAATCCATATAAACAAAAAATTAAATCCAATCAAAATTAGGTCAAATGTATTGCCTTTTCCTTGGTAATGGAATTTTTTTTTGGAAAAGTCCCCAAAATATTCTCGGAATGGATTGAGAACAAATTGGAAGTCCCCAAGTTCCTAATGACATTGCCAAAAAACTGAGGATGTTCCCAACCCATGTAAAAGTCCTCAGAATGTTGGAACGTCAGGTACTAGATATTTTTTGGCAGCAACGGGTCCCTGTGTAACATAGTTAATTTGTATCATGTTATTTTTTTTTATGCTCACATTTAAAAATATTCCTCCTAATTTGACATCACGATGATTGCATCCTATTTCTGAGGTGACAACTTATGTGGCTTGTCAATTCCAGCCACCCACATATACACATATTTGCATTAAGCTATTGAAGGTGGCTTATCAATATCGACCAATGCAAGCTATTTCCATTATCTGCTGGGTGATAAGACAATGACATTCATAAAAAAACTAATTTAAACCTTTCAATATTCCATAGTATGTACCGTGAATTTCAGTGCATGTAAACACAACATTAAAATTAGTATTGGCCTAGAGTATGCTCTAAAATTTCTTTTTCTTGGATAAGAGCTTATCTTGGTTGAGTGTACGGAAAGAAGTTAACAACCCAATACCCAGAGGCATCTAGTAGCAAAAGATTAATTTCAGATGATATAGTTTCCCTTGAATAACAGTGATGAGCCAACCTTGGCCCATAATAGTCTTTAATAACTATCCTCACTACTAATTTAACAAAAAAGAAATAATATTTTATTATTATAATATTTGATAATAAAAAATAAAATTTCACTTAGTAAGAAATTAATTTTGATTTATGGAACCTCATGGAAAGCAACATATTTAGTGAACTTTAAAATATTATTCCTATAAAATATCGTATTTTTTATTAACTAAATTAAATGCATAAATATTGACATATAAATAAATTTATGAATTTAATAATTTAATAATTATATTTAACTTCAAAATAAATATATTTAATTTAAAGATAAATAACACATTTGAAAATAGAGATATTTATTCAAGTTGTAAATTAAAAATATATAATTATAATTGTAAAATAAAGTGTAAAACATTTAAAAAATATATATATATATATTTGAAATAAAAATATGAAATTCCATGATAAATTTATAAATCTAATATTGAAGATGTTTAATTTTCATTTAAAAAAAATAGAAATCTAAAATAGAAATATTCAACTATATAGTACAAATTTTAAATTAAAGATATATAAATTTAAAACAATTTATGTATTTTGAAATAAAAATGTTAAATGATATATTATAAATATGAGAATGAATATTTTTAATTCCATTTGGAGAAAAATTTCAATTACATAAATAAAGATATTTATTATAGGGTAAATTATGGACGTAAAAATAAAATTAACATTTAGATTTTGAAAATATTTTTACATCCAACGTAAAATGATTTAGATTTTGAGACTATATTTACATCCAGTGCAAAATCTTAAAATAAATATATTTATTTACATGGAAAATTACAAATGTAAATAAGACAAGTGATGAAGGGGCTTGTGGTCGTCCCACCTAGCAATAATGGGAAGGGACATCCCAAGTCGCCCCTCCCACTTATGAATGTTCTCCACTCGGGAAAAAACTCCATGTATAATCATAAATGCGTCAAGATTACTTTGTATTTCCGCCACCCTTATTGTGTGATAGAGACTTATAAGAGTATGTTCCCACATGGTTAGATGATGTTGCACAATTTATTTTGGATAGTAATCTTAATGGAGATTCGTCTCCTATCTTGGAAGTTGCTAGATTGGAAGGACTGCTCGTTGCATCCTCTTTAGAATTTTCATTGTTTTGTTGTTGATGATTGTTGTTTCCTTCCCTACTTCTCATAAATTCAACACGTTAGCTTTGGGTTTCCATATTTAGTGCCCATCCCCCAGCCAAGAAGTTCTAGATAGCTAATTATAGGCAAGAAAAAGGAAACTGCATCAATGATAAATTTCTTCTTCTTCTTCTTGGATATCTCCAGCTCATTAGAAATCTATTGGGGTTTCAATGTCTGCACTACATAGAGAGTTTTGGTAGGATGATTTCTTAGGTAGGAGATAGTAAGGGGATAATAATTGTGTCTTAGTTGCTATGGCTTCTTCATCTTGGAGCTATGTGCCTCTCACTAGCTAGATGACTTAATTTTAAGTCACTGCATCGGTCGTTGAACATAGTCATGTTGTGTCAACAAGCTTGATGCAATAGAGGGGAATCTTATTACAAGGATAAAGGAGGATCTCGAGCTCATTTTAGAGCTAAAACCTCAGCTTGATAATTCTAGGAGAAAACTACAACCAACATTCAACATAAATTCCACAAGGTTGAACAGGAAATTGTTGTAGAAATAAGGTGTCTCTCTAAAAGTGACATAGTTGTTGAGGTCATTGCATGGATCTTGAACACAAGTAACACTTTTGGGTGGATAAACCAATACTTATAAACCATTGACTAATATTGAAAAATGAAGTCTTTATTGGGAAAGGTGTTGTTGGACGGAAATGATGCCAAATATGAGATCCTACTCATGTTGGATTAGCTTCAATGTCATGCAAAGGACCTAGGTTGCAGAATGGAAAGGATTGAAGCACAAATAAGAATCCTTCCTGAATCAAGAAGTTATAAACAACATAGCGAGAAACCCATTGAGGTGGAACCTCCTTAATTCAATCACTCTCCATGTCTCTTGCTTTAATATTTTATTTCTCTTTTTAGTAGCCTATCAATTTGAATATTCTAGTAAATTGGATGTAATAAGTTTTTGAACCAGATATTTTGTATCTTTTAGTTTAAATTTTGGAACTCAAACTTTATTGGTTAAAAACTTAATGCATTGTTATTAGTTTGGTTTCTCTCATAGCAAACCGTAACATGCTTTTAATATTCAAACACATTTTTTTACAATATTAATAGAAAAATTAACCTTACAAAAAGGAATATTTAGATTTTAGAATCAAAGACAAATACATGGCATCATTTATCTTACCCCAAGAGAAATATATGGTGTCATTTATCTTACCCCAATAGACATGTTAATGCTTGACTATTGTTTATCATAAAGCACTTCCAACTATCAATTTGGCCACAAACCCTATTGGAACAAGATGTGGCTAAGGAATTGAGTGCAAATATAATAAACTCATAAAATGTGAAATATATGCGCATTAACACACCATAACATGTATGGCTATAAACTTTTTATATCTTTCTCTTCAAGATGATTTTTGCCATATGGTTGGAGCTTAAATTAAAATAGCTATTTAGTCACTATAAGCATAAACAAAGTGCAAAGCAAAAAAAAATCATAGCTATTCTATTACCACTAGCATGGTCAAAATGCAAACAAACTTTCACAGAATGAGTTGCCTTTTTGTCATATTTTACTTGACAAATTAGAGGTAGAATGTAGAATAAATGTAAGTATTGCTAAGAATTCTTCAAAACTATATTCATTGAATGAATTTGTCAAACATGTCTTAATTTGGAGGTAGAATGTAAGGGAAATATAATGATTGTTAGGAATTTTTCAAAATATCATTTATTTATTGATTGAGTTTGTCAAAAATATCTCAAATTTATGTAATTTTCTTTCTTTCTTTTTTATCTAACTAATTAAAAAGAAATTTATATATACATACATCTATATGTGTGATTCTACATTAAACTTAATTTGATTCTACATTAAAATTAAAATATTTTAATTTGTTTGAAAACTCCATACCATTTACTTATTTTACAAGCCAATTATTTAGTCAAAATTAACATGTGGTACACTTTCTAAAAATGTGAATCACTTTGGAATAAAATTCTAAAATTCCAATTCTATTTTTTAGAAGTGTGTTTCGATTTCATAAAATGTAATCTTTGAATAATCAACTATTTATATAAAAATTGTCCTAACTTTGATTTGTCAATTATATTTGGGTTTCGATAATATATTATAGTCGTATTACTCTTTTTTCTTGAAATACAATTCACCCAACTCAATTGAGATTACTTGTACGAGGTTTACAACTTATAAACTAAATTTCAATCACAATGATCCCATCAAATTTAATTAGATTTTATTGTTTAAACTTTATACTTTTGAAGGGAAAATGTTATAAACTCAAATGATATATGGTTTCACACCAAAATCCATGGTTTCGATATTCACAAAACTACTATTTATACAAAAATAAAAATAAAAACACAATTTTCACATTAAAAATGTTTAAACATTTTATTATTAGACGGAAATCCTTGATTGGGATATTTATTAGACAAAAGTATATGACTTTTTCCTTTATTTTTATTTATTTTCCCTGTAGAAGTTATGTTCTATACTATTGCAAACTTTATAACCATTCTTTACTTAAGTCTAAAATCAGAAACATAAAAAGAACAACTTATTTTAACTCGTAGCACGGGTTCACCTCGATGTATCAAGATTCATCCAATCTCTTTACCGGATGTATTAAAGGCAAAGCTTATTTTCTTGTTTATACCTCATTTAATGCAGTGTGGCAGATATTGCTCATTGTTAGATTTAAAGTTATTTAAATTTAACGGTGGGCAATATTTGCCACACCGCATTAAATGGCTTATAGACAAGAAAATAAGGCTCGCCGTATTAAATATTCAAATCAGGTCATCTGTACCCGATTGTAGGTATTGAATATTGAGAGGTATCAAAATGAAGATATTTACTAAGAAGATATTTAATATAAAGATTTTTTATATAATTTATTTATTATTTATAAAAATTATTGAATAATTTTTAATGATGTGCTTAATCTGAAAGATATTTATCTATATCATGGATCACAAAATCTTAAATCTAATACCAATAAAATATTGAGAATGCACTTGTAAAAGAAAAATCAAAATCAATATTATTGATGGACCAATATTAAAAAAATAAATTATATAGAATAAAATTTAAATATTATTTTATTACTTTAAATAAATATTTTTTATTATAAATAAATAAATAAATAATAATAATCATTAATTTAATTAATTATTATTACTATAATATTTTATTATTAGTCCATGTCGTCGGGCAACGAGACTATAGTAATTGGAAATGGTTTCATAGCATTGGTCTTTATGATAACTAACCTAAAGTTTTTACTCGCAAAGCACATGAGAGGCTATAAATTTTTTGGATTAATTAATGAGGACCAACAAAATTAAAATTTATGGTTATGGTCTCTTCTCGAGGCAAGAACTATATGCTATAATCGTTTATTCCCTTCACATTTTTATTTATTTCATTCACATTTTGAATTGTTGAACTAAGACTAGCTTTAATTCAAGGCATTAAATATGTCATGGGAATGAGCTAGGCAAAGTAACCAAGAAATATCTGCATGTACTGGCATCGACACTGTTTGACCACATGTCAAAACAAAATTGTGCCTCTTTAGAGTTGCGTTGGTTGTGTGCATGTCACTGAATACAGGAGCCCAACCTTGAGCCACGAAGGAGCTATTTCCTATTGGATATTAATTCCTTCCCGGTACGATAGTTGCAGGCCACATCCAAGCAATGAGCTAGCTCAATAAGGAGAAATGGAGCTTAACAGGGAGTTATTTCGGGCTGGATATTAATTCCTAGTAAGAGAGTTGCAGGTCGCATCCAACCAATGGAGCTCAACAAGTGACATCAAGTGACCTTAATCGCCAGCTTGCTGCAAATGCAAAATATTGGTAAGCACATAATTATATCAAACAATGATAGTTGAATTGTTGTAGAAAGCGAAATTGATAGAATATCTGCAACACAGAAACGTTAAGAAGCTTATATTTTACTGAAAGCTTGTTAAGGTCAGTAGATTTTATATAAGCATAAATTCAATTGAAATAGGTTGAATTCATTAGAGGGCATACATCTATGCTAATGTGCAAAAACAAAACTGAGTAAATGTTGAATTTATTGAAGGTTGGGGAGACAATTTCTTTCAAGCAAATTTACCCGATTCTCTCAGGTTATCCCAAGATTGGTTTCCATGGTAGCTTAACAGTCCTGACTCTAACCTGATAACCATTGAGGTATGATTTTAAATTTCAGATCCTACTCTGGCCTGATAACCAATGAGGTATGATTTCAACTTTCAGGGCCCACCATAAAAGGAATATATTATAGAAATCAGCGACGCTGATGCTGCAAAAGCACGCATAGGTCACAAAATCTCTGAATAAAATGCCCTATTGGGTAATTCTTCCACACATAAACAAATTCTTCACCATTATTTAATGATTTAGAGAAGCTTTACTTCATGTCATAAGTGAAAATTGGAATAGTAGCCTCACACACCTAGGAATATATAAAAATATCCTTGATTAAGGCATTGAGAACAATAATCAAGAGTTATATATTGAGAACAATAATCAAGAGTTGTATCATGGATTAGTGGTCCACCTGGAGGTAACATACAAAGTAGGACTTGTCTCACAACTTCTTCTTCTTGTTTGGGCATTGTTCCTTGTATTACACTTCTTGATGTTTCAACAAAACGTTCATAACCCTCCACTATTCCGATACTCTTCTCCCCTACAAGAATCCAAATCCAATTCAAGCGTTTATGCTCTTAACAACTGTGTTAACTGAAATCCAATGAGTGATTACAGTGAATTTGGCAAGTTCATAACTCTCCACTATTCCAATACTCTTCTCCCACCTAACATTAAAACTTGAAATATGTAAAAACATATTAACATAAGAAATATGGATAATTTCAAAACTATATCTGAAAGGACACACAATTTTACCTCATTCACAACTTTCCACATGTTGTATGGAAGGTTATCGCACCCATTTTTTGAAAACCACATATGCAATTCAGACAATAAAAACAAATTGCATCAAGTTACTCGAAAAGAATGTACAATGTCCGACACGTTACACTCCACCATTGTTTAAATCCAAAGGATCTCAGGTGCTATAGTGGTTGAAGGAAGCATAAAAACTTGGATTCTCCCTTCTCTTCCTGGTCAAACCAAAGATGGGATGGAGAGGTTCAACCTGTCAGCATGAGGCAAAGCCTCTTTAGTTTATCAGAAGAGAGATGCAACCTCCCAGCCCTAAATTCCTGGTTGGGCTCTCTCATGCGGCTAGAAGTGGTTTTCAACCCCATCGATTTTCTCTTGACAATGAAAGAATTATTCATTCAGTTTTTACTCACTACACTGTGCCGCAGGTCATGGAATCTTGCCATTCTTAGCAGCAGCCATAGATTTTCTATGCTGGGCAGGCATTGTCAAAGAAAGCACGTGGCTTGCATGAAACTATCTCATCTTTACTTTACAACTTTTATATTTTTATTGCATTATATTTAATGTTTATTTTATATTTTTCATTCTTAGGCTAATAACATTATTTTATAGACTAGGGACTGCAATCTGTCGACAAGAAAAACCAGAGGGAAAAACCAGAACCTGAGGCAATAGGTTGGGATGCTAGGACTATATACTGGTAAGGGGTCATCTCCCATCCTAGAGAAAAAGGAATGAGTTATTTTCCGAGTGAGTGAGATATCGTTCCATCAGATTCACCTGTTTCCCACGAATTGACCCATGACCCACCTCTAACGAACTAGACTCTAATGGGGCTGGCTTCCTCTTAAGCAGGGGAGAAATCGTTTCAACTGGTAGTAAGTGAAACTCCTATTATCTAATGTTTTCCAGGGGTTAACTATTATAGAGATGGGGTCACATTTGGCAGGAAATGTCAACGAATTGAGGGATAAGAGTGCATGTAGAGCCCCTTATTCTTGATGCTCACCTACTACTCTTTTTTCACGGTTTATTGCTGAATGGATGGATGTGTTGGTTCGACGGGTCGTTTGCCTATGGAACGATGGTGCCTAAGGCCCTTTTTAGTATAAGGTCTATCTGGATGGTTCTCCCAAATGAGTTCCGCATGTACTCAATCGTATCTTCATCGCGCCCCTCCACTGAACAACCTTTTGTGAAATGTACGATGAAGTTTTATATGTTGACATCATTGCTCAAGAAAAAACTAGATCTAGATCTCAAAGGACAAAATTTGGCTCACTAAGGTGTGGATCTCCAGGCACCTTTTCTTCTAGGTCTTGATCTATTGTTGTTGGTGCTGGATAAAGAGGTTAAACCACAATAGGTGCTTCAACTGGCTTTGACTTTGGCACTTTATCTCTACCATGGCGAGCACCAGACTTTGAATCACGACCACGAAAGAGAGAATATGGATCTAGATCACCACAAAGGTCAACATCTTGATCACTATATATGGATGTCTCTCTATGATATTATGATATGGATATGGATGGATCTCGCTCACAGAGGTTTGTATCTGATGCTTGATCACGAAAGTCTAAATCTCAATAATCTGGCTCTCCTACTGATGGGATACTGCTATATAGATAGGAGTCGCTACTTTTGCTTATGCTCCTGCCTTTGCTGTTGCATAGGGTGCTTTCGCCCAGTCACACTTACTGCCCCACACACATCACACCCACATCATCCTCACCAATTAATCTGTGACTAAAAAATTAGAACCTTTAGGATCTTATTGTTTTGGGTTCAAATCTCCGCAATGGGGATTGTCTTTGTTGCACCGAGAGTTGTACAAACCGAGTTGCGCAGATACTCATAGATTTGTGTTTTTAATGTTTGCACTTGAATGCATATTTCCAGATACATATTTTCTGGAATATTTCCTGGAACAATCGATGACAGAGGTTGAAATTCTTCTAGTTCAGAGGGTACCTTAGATCATGAGCGTGAGTTCATTGATAAGATGGCCTTTTCACGCCAACATGTTCTACCATCTCTCATTTCTCCTTTTTTCATTTGGTTTTTTGAGTCATAAGCAAATTTTAAACTAGAATTGGAGGCTTCTATAGAGATGCAATGGATAAGTACAAATTTTCCCTGAATTTCAACTCAACCTACCAACAGAGGACCTGAAACAAAATGAAGAGAATGAAAATTTACATTGGTGGCTCAATGCCACTTTCAACTGGATATTATGCTAGTTTTAACTGGATTATAGATATGAAGTTAAAGAAATTAAATGTGGGCATACCCTACCTACCTGGCATGTATGTTGCTCTATGAATCCCTGAATACTAAGAGGAACAATGGTGATGCTAATAAATGGAGGCAAGGAAAGCCCCAAGAACTTGGTAGTTTGAGATGTCAATGTTGGAATGTACAGACTCTCCACATCAAAATTGATAGAAACTCCTCTGCTACTCACATTCAAACCAATTCCATCACCACCACCTCCTTTAACATTGCACTTAAAATCAAGATATCCGTTGATTCCCAGTGTGCACCCATCTAATGTCTCAAGATTTACTCTAAACCCTGCTACCTCTTTCTCTGTTTTTCTCTCCTTTTCCTCTGCACTCTGTATTGGTGAAGAAGAGGGATCATACTCAACATAAAAAATCCATTTATGATGGGTTCCTCTTCCTCTTCTCTCACCATTTATGAAGCTTCTACTATAAGTTCCTTTTAGTGGATAGAGTTTCCTCATCTGTAGAGTTAGGTCATAATACAATTCACATTCCCCCCTTGTAGGCATGCAACAGTTGGACTTTGTAGAGCAGAAATGAAATATGGAGTTGTTGGGAATACAAGTATAAGGAAAATGAGGATTGTATAATCTCAGGTTCATGTTTTGGGCTTGATTTCCACTTTCAAGTCTTCTGTTGTTGAGCTTCACATGTATCACTTGATGAACCCTTGACTAAACTAAGAGGGGGTGGGGGGGGTGGGGGTGAATCAGTTTAGTCCATTCATGGACATTAAAATTCCTTTCATAAAAGTCATTAACAAAACCATTACATGGGCAGCTTAATAAATAATAATCAACAACCTGAATATGTGAGCAACAAGTAATAAACATGCTAACTCATCACATCAAAACATAATAATAATGCACATGGACACCAGATATAAGTGGAAACCCATAAGGGAGAAAACCACGATTATTATTGTTGTGATGCAAAGGTAAGATCCTACTCCCTATTACATATGATTTTCTATAGGCTCCAACCTACAAGAGGCTTCTACTTCAAATTTCTACAGGCTACAACTTGCAAGGAAGCTCCAAATCCCATACGTTTTCTGTAGGCTACAACCCACAGGAGGCTTCTACCTCAACCAGTTCCAACTGAACATTTATCAAGCTACAACTTGAAAGGAGACAAAAATCCCCTCACACAACATGAAAACAATATGCTGATTTACTTGGTTATCAACTCAGTATTCCTCTATCTTTACTTCTGCCTCTTCTCCCTTCAAATATTATTCTCATCATCTCCATATGTGAATCGTATATCAATCACCTCTCTCACATTATCCATCTCTCACCTCTCAAATGCACACCAAAAATGACATCCTTTTTAGAGATAATTTGATGGTTGTTTGTATTCTATATTGGAATATGAAGTGAACAGACTTGACTCTTTGCCTTCCACACATTCGTTTGAAATCTCTTCATATCATGAATATTAGAATAATAAATAGATAATTTTTCCAATATCAATTTAAACCATATGTAACGTCTCACAAAAACTCAACTTAATACATATTTGTCTTTGACCTGGAGTCTTGCCTTTGCTAATCATGAGTTCATAAATTTTTCTCAAAATTCAAAGTTACAAGATTGGGTTGAATCTAGGATGGTTGCGTAGATCTCTTCTTCTTGATTCTGGTGCCGTGAACGGTTCGAAAAACCGATGTCGCAAGAGGGAGATATCACATTCTGATCGAAAAGCCAAACAAGTAAAATTGCGATAATTTGACCAAGTTTGACTGGGATGCACAGTTAGAAAAAAGAGAATATTATGAGGAATATTCCTTCCTCAGAATCAATTGCAGGTTGACAAGTGTTTGATTGCTATTGGTTGGATATAATTTGAAGAACCAATCATAGGTTGACACGTGGCTAGCCTTGAGGCCACTACGTGTCCTTGAGACTGCATGGTAAAATTTTGGTTGGGTCCACAGGAATCGACCCCACGACCTCCCACCGAGCATATATAGGTTCTACTATCCACGCTACAAGTGGTTCTTAACTGTATTAGGTTGCAAGTTGTATTTAAAGTTTATAACATTCAACATTGGGGGTTGGGAATCGCCGACGATCCCAACTCGCCAACGGTTCCCATATATGTTATCACATGGTGGTGTTAAACATTAAATGTTATAGCTGCAGTTTATACAACCCGCAGTCTCCGCAGCAGTCTCGGTGTTGTCACATGACTACAATAACCATCATCTCTGCACGGTTTATGCCACGGTCTTCGCTAACCCACCTCTTCAACCTCAGTTCAAGTTTATTACCATAGTTATTACCACAGGTTCCACCCAACCGTTGTGTTAGCCGCAAGTTTTGGGGTTGGCATGTGGCCACCCCAACTGCTAACCTTTAATGTTACAGTTTAAAACAACAGACAGTTTGGCAAAGCGCGCCATTTCTGGCGGAGAAGCTATTTTAGCTCCAGTTAAGTGGATTTCTCCACTTTTAGTGGAGCTTTTCTAGGTGTAACTACGCAAAAGAGTAGGAGGCTCAATTTTCGCCCATTCTGAGTGAATGAAGAGTAATTTTTGACTAATTGGAGCATTCTGGAGCCATTGGTGTAGATAAAACATCCATTAGAGCACTGTAAATACATGTATTTGCAAAATTTTGAGCATAATGAAAGATGGATATGCAATTGGGAGTTGGACCAATAGATGTAGCCTAGGAGGGGTGAACTGCTTCATCATGCCTGCTGTGTAATATTCATGTGGTGACTTATTTCTCTGTTTTACACTACTGTTCAGTGTTATTTAAGCTTGTTTTATGATTCTAATTCACCTAAAATCATCTACAATTCATGGAAAAACACCTCGATCCTTAAGCAAACTAATGAACTGATTATGCACATGTTTTATAACTGAAAAGACACTCAGCACAACAAAACTAATACAGTCATTTTAGATAATTTTCCTTAGAGAATTTTCTTTGCATCACAATAATTTAGCTCAATCAATAATTTCACATTATTACAATTTATTCAATGTAACCCTTATGTCTTCTTTTCCTTGTACGTTTTTACATTCACTGATCCCTGTGTTTTGTTGGCACTTCTTCTAACTGTGTTTCTAATTTTCTGTTTCAAAACTGTGCAGCATAAACGTTTCTTCAGAAATAAAATATCATGCCTTTAGACAACAACTTCAGTCCCTAGTTCCACTGAGTATGGCACATAGATGTATGGTTACCACAATCTGCACCAAGTGTTAGATTTTCCAAAGGAATGCTGCCAGTAATTTTAAACAAACTTTACCACATGTACCGAGTACCTTCTTGTCCATTCTCCGATAACATGAAAATCTACATAACCCCAGACCCGTTATGACATTTGAATTTAGTTCTGGAATATACCACGCCCATTCACGAATCACACAACGCCACAAGGCTTCTGACTTCTAATCAGGTGATTCGCGATTTGTGATTGTGTGTTCGGGTCCCACCAGCTTCCGCTGCACCATCGCAATTTATCTATCACATTTTCCCATCGCACCTGTTCATATTGTAACATTGTCACCGTTTGCGATCTTGCGACTTGCGAATTTGAGTTTTATGGATTTAGGTCCCACTGGACATGCCACGTCATCTGCTCCATGTCATCTATTGCCACATCATTTGCGCCACGTCATTTGCACCATGTCATCTGTGCCACGTCATCTATTTCCACGTCATCTGCGCCACGTCATCTATCGCCACATCATCTGTACTGCATCATCTCTTGCATTTCACTATCGCATTTTCCCATAGCACATGCTCATATTGCTAATTTTTTACCGATTTGCGATTTTGCTATTCTACAATTTGCGATTATGTGATTTTGTGATTATACGATTGTGCGATTTGCGATTTTTCAATTTTTCGATTCTGTGATTCTACGATTCTGCGATTCTGCGATTCTGCGATTTTGCAATTTTATTTCTTGCAATGATTTGTGATTTGCGATTTTCTCACAAGCCTGCACAGAGTGAAGGGGAATTCATCATATATTCGCTTGAAATCTTCCACTACTCCCATGCAACCATTAACGTTGCTCCAAAGCCAATGATAATGCTAATGCTGCTCCTTTTCTTCTTTGTTGATCATGATCTTCTCCTTTGCCATCAATGACAATATTTCCAACAGTCTCCCCCTTTCGCATTGATGGCAACACATCCTCCCCCTTTCATTCTGAGAAATGTCTTCCTTCCTCTGATTACATTACCTCCCCCTTTGACATCAATGGCAAGGGGTTGCATATTTTTCAGTGTAGTTTCCATCATTGCATTACTACTCTCTGAGTTATGTTTAAACATGGTTCATTCTGTCCTTCTGTTATGGTATATAAATATTGTTGGGAGAATAGTTTGGAAATAATTGAAATTGCATGTATATACACAACAAACTGATACCATCCAAAAAAAATTAAGACGCTCCATAGACAAAACTATACAAGAATATATATAAAAAAACATGCACCATCGAAATAATACAAGAATAATGAAGATACTCCATGTGATATATAAACTCTGCTCCAAATATACTTCAGACTCTGTTAACATTTCAAGAGCGCATAAGAAAGGACAAGATCATGTGAAAGCTACCAACAATAATATCCATGATTTTGGTCTTCAATCTAATGATGCCAATATGTCTTTTGCAACAATAGTTCACCTTTACTTCCCTTAATGCTGATGTGAAAAATAAGTCTCGAAAATCCTTACAACTTGTTGTAAGATTAGACAATCTTTCAATCTATGAGGCCCAACAAATTTAATACTGAAAAATGACATATTCATGACAAACCCTTAATGCTAGATACATTCAATGCATTGTACTGTACAATCTCACTACTGCAAGAAGATCAAATGATGAAACCTTCACTCCTTATGCTTACTATTGTAAGTGAGAATGGTGTAATTTCCAAGCTAAGAGAGAGAGTCGAAGCTCTAATTACAACCAAGAAAATCCAATGTTGGCAAACTATGTTGAAGAGTAGGTGTGTCATTGTAGATTATACTGTGATTCCATTACAGATTCAAGGATATGTTTTCACAAAACTTGGTTCATAAGAGAGCTGCTCATAATTTCATTACATAAACTTCTCAAATTCAACCACATACCTCTGTTTCATAACCTTTAGGCGCAACGCATGCTTAAGGAAGAACAATGGTGAGGGCTTGAAATATATGATATCTGAGGTATGCAAATATGGCCTTGGATGCATATGAGCTCAGCTACTGCTACAACAAAACCATTAAAACCAACTACTGCATGTAATTACAAGCAACTTTTCAATCTGATTGTTTGGAGAACCACATACTACAGAATACAAGATAATATGAACCATGTAGTATTTCACTCCAGCTCACATAGACCGCCACAGTTAAGACAACCTTCATAATATCTACTATTCACATTTTGCTCTCCATTGTTCTCAATAATAACCAACAACATACAAACTTTGACTCTGGCATCATACAAAATATTTGACTAAAATCTATATAAGTTCTTCAAGAACTAAATTCAAGGATCCAAATATTATACTTGCTGAGAAAATTATTTCTTTTGCCTAGCATTTTATATAGTTCTTCGTTGATGGAAATATCATGAAAATTCCAGAGCTACTTCCAATGAGAAAATTCCATTTTTTTTAATTCTGAGAAGCCAATGTGTTATATTATGTCGATTTCTTATACTGTAGAAAAGATGAATGAATTCTTGCTCAATAAAATGTCATCATGTAAACTCAATTGACTATACAATTTCACTTATGAAAAAAGAGGTATGCAAGTTAAAGATCAAACTCTCTCTATTTTTCTAATGTGAAGTGTACATATCATACTTCAGAATGGTTGTCACTAAAATATTCTTCCCTTTTATTTTGTTAATAATGCACCTCATACTCTAACACACATACTTTTCACTGCTCGAATTTGATCTGCACTGTGAAGGTCAGCTTTGCCATTAGGATTGTGGCAATCAGGGTAAGATATAGACAGTAGCTGTTAGTTCAGACTCTGCTCCAACTGTTCAAACATACCTTAGAAACTTCAACTGTTCTATCACAAGTAGGTTCAGGAAGACATTCAATTTGTTTAATTGAAATCTCAAAAGGCAAACCTCAACAAATATTTATGGATGAATTTTAGAAATAGGACTTGAAGATATATCAACATTGACTTGAAGAGGAGTGCAATTATATCCAAGAATAAATGTTGCTTCAACAGGAAATATGCTTCTTCAGTGTTGTGAAATGTATCTCGTCTTCGCTGTTGCACAATGTATCTCATCTTCAGGGCCAATTCAATCTCCATATTCCTTCGTCAATATATTTATTACTCGCATTCATCTCTTGGGATTCCAGCAAACTCCACCATCCTACTACAAAAATCCATCTCCATTATTTCTTGGTTCGACTTCCTTGCCACATGCATGTTTATTCAACTTCCAATGCTTCCAAATGGGTGACCTTTCGACTTGTTCCACATATATCACACTCTATCTTCCTATGTGTATGCTTCTCTAAGCCAACCATTTCTCTACAAAAATACGTTGTCCATTTTTCCCCGATCCCACATTTGCAATTATTCTTGTGTTCTCTTTGCGCTCATCATCCTATGCACATATCCAATCAAGTCTCCATCTTGACTTATAACGTTGACCATGTTTAGCTAGGAACTACCATTAGACCAAGAGCCACTTTCCCTAGAATGAGGCGATGTTGTTTCTATGACATATGCAACCTGGA